>JAQGAK010004883.1:0-11239 GCA_034696945.1 Lipothrix lubbocki
TATCAATTTTTGTATCAATTTTTGTATCAATTTTTGTATCAATTTTTGTATCAATTTTTGTATCAATTTTTGTATTTGTTTCTGCGTTGCACATAAAAGACCACGGGAATATCATATAAAATTCCGGAATTCATTAGTATTTTGACAATCTCCGCTTGGCCTTAAAAGCATTTATCAGGCCTGGAACTGCCGTCATTGCTCAGCAGCCTTTTTTGCTGTGTCCGTGTCCAATTTCCATTAATAAACCTATACAGCGGGATATTAGAGTGAATTATCCCCGGACGAAGGTTTTTTCCTCCGTTCCGTTATTATTGCCAATGTATATAAGTATACAGAAGTACATTATATTTTCGGAGATGAAAACATTCCAAGCTTAACTGTAGATATATTTCCCTATTTAGATATACACATTACGTACGTATTTCCCTGTATATAATTTATATCTGTACTTTTATATTTGTATTTCATTTCCCTCTCCTCATCTCACACATAATATAATATCGTATACATTAGCCTGTGAGTATAAAAGTGTTGAAATTTTCGGTCATGGATGGGATACATGATGAACGCAATCGCAGAGGAGATACGTTTTAGCTCTTTTCCTGCAAAATTTTCATACGGGATACCCAAAACGTAACTGGCACGGGAGGAGAGCAAAACCAGTGGAATTTCCTCTCCGCTTTGTTTGTGTTGTCAGGAGGCTCGAGACGTGTCAAAGTGTTATATAAAGTTAAAGGAAGATGCTGAGGCAAGCCGGTTTTTTAAAAGGTTTCCCTTTTCTCACGTTTACCCATCGTCACAATAACAACTCACACGCTTCATTGCCAAAGGACACTTCTTTTACTTATTAGTTTCATATAGCGTTTTTAATTAAATTAAAAATTATTGTTCTTGTCAGTTGCCTTTATCTTCCTCTTCACGTTCCGGGCAATTTACACTTAATTAGTCTTTCGAAATTCAACTGCTTTAGAAGTACTTTCCATTTTTCAAGGAATTGTCATTTTTTTCAATTAATTTTAATTTTGTTAATTTATTTTTGCCAATTTAATTTTGGTCAAATTAAATTTCCTTTTTGTTTGTTTGGGAATTTTCTTTTATTAATTTTTGAATTTAATTTTGTTAATTTTTGAATTTAATTTTGTTAATTTTTAAATTTAATTTTATTAATTTTTAAATTTAATTTTGTTAATGTTTAAATTTAATTTTGTTAATGTTTAAATTTAATTTTGTCAATTTTTTAAATTTAATTTTGTCAATTTTTTAATTTGTTTTATTATTTACAAAAAAAAAATAATCTTGTCATTGTATTCAAAATTAAATTGCCGTGTAAAATATTAATTAATTAATTATAATTCAATAACAAGAAGCAATAGCAATTCTGTCAAATTCAATTCTGTACTTGATCAATCATGTATTTATTCAATATCGCTTCCCATTTTTACACTAAAAACAAGGAAGTTTATAAAAGTGCACGTGGTGGTGGGTTCGGCCACACATACAATAATCTCTGAAAATGTTAAACTGTATACTCCACATACACACACACGTTTGTCCGGGCCAAATTTTCCTAGAAGAAAAAAATTGTGGGAAAAAAATTCAAGATTTACACATACATGGAGTGTTATTAGGTAGAAGTAGAAGAGGAGAGACGAGAGAATGTCAATTTTTAGACTATAATGTAAACATCAGAGGAGATATAAAGCATATATACAAAAGGCAGTAGAAATGACTTACTCGGGCCGGGCACTTTTGGAAAAGGAAGAGCAGAGCAAAAGTAAAGCAAAGGGAAGCTAAACGGGAAAAGGAGCTTTTTGAAGCTCTCTGATGAATTTACAGAAGAAGGGGGGAAAAGGATTTTTTCTCTCCCGTGTCTTGTATTTACTCTAAAGTTTTCCCCAAAGGCTTCAGAAGAGTTGCTGTGTTTATATAAAGGATATCCTGTAGATTTTTGGGGAATCTCAATCTGTATAAAGGGAGACGGTGTAAATATAAATATGGATATAGGTTTGTAGTATAGTATTATATATAATAGAAAAAAAGATTATATCACCGGGAGAGAGAGAAAGAGAGAGAGAGGAACACGTCTGTCAAGTCCTACGATCAGGGCTTTATGTCGCGGAGCGTGATACAACTTCACCTGCTCCAACTCATTCACTCTCTCTCTCTCTCTCAAACTTTCCGGGGAGAGTCAGATTTTCAAAAGTGCTTTTCAAGGGCTATTAATATCTACGATAATTGTTCTACCAGAAGTTCCATTCCCCTTTGCGTAGGCACTTTGTTGTAGTACTTAATTGTTGACAAATTTAAGATATTATCACTCTTGAGGAAAGACACGAGTCGATTACTGTCAATATGCCCCGACGTTTATGGCTTCAGATAACTCTCGTTGTTGTACTCACGATTACTTCTATTATATTATAGTTATTTGCTAAAGTGCACAGCGGGATTTTTTGTTCAGGATTTTTTGCTAATTACAAAAATGTACCCGATTAGTTTTTATACGGAAATATTTTTTATTGAAAAAATTACACAGAAATCATTTTAATTACAAAAATCATACAGAAATAATTTTAATTTTAAAAAATCATACAAAATTAATTTTAACTAAAAAAATCGTACTTAATTAATTTTAATTTTAAAAAATCGTACTTAATTAATTTTAATTTTAAAAAATCGTACGTAATTAATTGTAATTAAAAAAATGATACAAAATTAATTTTAATTAAAAAAAATTATACAAAATTAATTGGTAAATAATTTAAATGAAAAAAACTTTCCGTAAATAATTAAAATTAGAAAAACTTTGCATAAACAATGTTAATTAAGGAAATGTAAAAAGAAATAATTTTTAATGCAGAATTGTATAGATGCATAGTAATTAGTAATACAGATACAATAAATAACAAAAATATTTTATTTTTTGCAGGTGAACCTACAAGAGGAACAAGAAGAAGCTCTCGCCACTAATACTAAAGATAGTTCCGAATCAAAATCGAGAAAAAAGAGATTATTAAAGACGGAAGCCTGAAAATCCCCAAACTTAGCACATCATGGAGCAGATGGAACCCATAGATGATCTGGAGATTCAGGAAAAAGTTGAGTCCCTGGTTGGTAAAGGATCAAGAGTTATTGACTGTGAAAAGAGCACGACGTTCCAAACGCAAGAAGTTCTTCTGGTAAATGGATTTCCAGTCCCGTTAAATGGCGAGGAAGGTGTGTGTACCAAAGTTTTTTTCTTTCTCTCTCTCTCCCGTTTTTACTCCTATTACATAAGTCTCATATTATATATGAAGCAACTTTTCACATTTGATGAGAAACCCATTTATATTTTCCGCTCCATTATCCCTTAGACACTGTTTCCTTATTATCGCTTTTCTACAATATTCAAGGCGAGTTGGGTGAGAAGCTGTTTTTCAATTTATGTATTCTTCCTATTCCTAGATACAGTTGCTCTTTTGTATATTCAAAGCACCGCACCGATCGGTTTTTTATTCAATTCCTCTGATTTTTCCCTGGTCTTTTGACTGCTTTTTATTCCTATTGGATGCAGTTTGTTCGATGAGCTTTGGGTCCATTTTTTCACGTTTTTCAAGTTGGAGTTTATGCAAGGAAAGGAATGTATTCAAAGTACTGGCAGTTCAACATTCAAGCAGTTTATTTCATTAAAATATTCACACTTAAGGATTTATTCGATTTTTTCTTGTATAGGGAAGATTATTTTCATCTATTTTCCCAATGGTAATTTTTCTATCGATTTATTTAAATTGTAATTTATTTTGCCGATTTGTTTAAATTTCTACTTTATTTACCGATTTTTTTAAAATTTTGAATTCATTTTGCTGATTTATTTAAATTTTGGATAGCCGATTTATTTAAATTTTGGATTCATTTTGCTGATTTATTATTTAAATTTTTAATTTATTTTATCGGTAAATTCAAAATGAAAAAATCTGAAAGAATTCCAACAGAGTGTAGAATACAAGATAAATCATCGCGAGTGTCAGATTATTATGGGGGCAATGTAATGTGGAGGTAAATTTTAAATTGTAGAAGAGAACACAAAAAACATAAAACAAGGAATATTTATTAGAGGATACTGGTGTTAGTAATGATGTTGTTTCTCCGACAAAATAAAAAATCAGTAAAATATGTAGAGACGACAAGTGTTTTAAAATGAGTATAAAGTAAAATAAAGGTATAGAGTATAAGTAAGTAAGGGAATAATAATAATTATTCATGTTCGTACAAATGGAGTAAGCTCTTGTGTACAACAGCAAGCAAGGTAAATTACAAAGTTGGCAAGCTTTATTTTGTTAATTTGATGCAAGGCTGTAAGTATAGTGTAATAAGGAATTCGCAGTTGTTTGTCCCACTATTTTCCACAGGTTGAGTGGTTGAGTCTCGTATTAATCAGAGCGTTCACTTGTTGATAGAGGAAAAGGGTTGATAGGAGTATATAGGAACTATGTATTAGAAAGGTGTGTGCTGTGCGTGTTATGTTAAGATTCTGGTTGTTGGTCTTGGCAGATTACATGTGTTCGGTATAGGGAGAGAGAGATTCTACTTGTCCCACGACATGATTAAATGGTTAAAAAAGAGTATATATACAGATAATTCCACGACATGATTAAATGCTTAAAGAGTATAATTATGTTTGACAGGTGCTCGGATCAAGAAGGCACTGCTAACGGGCCAAGTCCCACCTTGCGAACTCCTCAATGAGATCTTAATTCGGGCGGGGATCCTCAAGACGCCGGTGGAACTTGAGACGACGGTGAACGTCAAGTCGACGACCAGAACCACGGAATTATTAACGCTTCGGGATAGGAACGGCGTTCTTGTTGATGAGCGTGTCAAGGAAATTGAAGAAGACAATGAGTTCAAGAGTGCCTCCAAAGAGATTTGGAGGAAGGAGGAAGAGCGTGAAGATTTCCAAATGCTCGGCAAATCTTTTGAGAAATTAAATCTAAATTATTTCCCCGACTCCACCAATCCCAGCCCAAGTTCTAGTCAAACCCATCAATGTAGTCAGACGTCAACGACAGAGTCAAGTGCTCCAATCTCTTCGAACACATCCCTCCCATCGCGTTTCCACGGTGTGAGTATACCTTTTATTTTTCCATTCACTATTCTTAAGTTGTCTCACAAGTCTCGTCCTTCAACAGCTACCGATGCTACTAGCAGCAGCAGTAATAGTAATGCCTTTCCTAACCGCAACACCAAGAACATTAATAATAACAAGAATATTAATTGTAATACTAGTAAGAATTCCAATAGAAAACACCTATTACATCATTTCTGTGATTTATTTGACCCGTCCACCGGTCGGGTCAATATCGAGGTCAATGGGATTCCGGTTCGTGTGTCGCGGGAAAACTTCGTTTGGAATTGACGTCTCGTCAGTCAAATCTTAAAGAGATTAATTATTAAAAAGATTAATTGATCTCTCATTCAGATGATCTCTCTTTGCCAAAATTTATCCTTCTGATTCAAAATGCACCTTCTCGATCCGATCCAAAATTTATGATTCTGATTCAAAATGCACCTTCCCGATCCGATCCAAAATTTATGATTCTGATTCAAAATGCACCTTCCCGATCCGATCCAAAATTGATCCTTCAGATTAAGAAAATGTATCTCCCGACTGGACATGTATCATTTTGATCCAATATTTTGAATATCCGATTCAAAACGAAATCCCTAATTGACATCATGCTCTTATTTACTTGAAATTATTCCCTTTTTATTATTGCTGAAAGGATGATATGATCTCATCGAAATTGTAACTCATTGACATTGTCTCTCTAGTTGTATATGTATAGGTTTTGAAATCTCAATATCTCTGATTTACAAATTATTGTGATTTTATGCTAAATCCATGGGAAAATGAGGAGCTTTTTAGTCTATACACAACACAGAAGCATAGGATGAATCCATAATTGTTGTATATATGAAGCGTGAACATTCACATCGGAATAATTCTCATTATTTTATAAGTATCTATATCTATTATACTAATATAGTATTCGTCAAAAAAATTGTGTAATCACATTGAAAATCGTATGCAGGGCATCAACGAACAAATTCATGTTTATAGTATGTAATTACATATTATCTAGAGTATTAATCCACCGTCGTTTCCGACCATCTCAATTTTAACCGCTATGTAATGTGAAATCTTTAACTGCTGTAATGTTAAATCTTTAATCGCTGTAATGTTAAATCTTTAACCGCTGTAATGTGAAATCTTTAACCGCTGTAATTTTCAATTTATTGCAGTAAATTCCAGAATTTTAATGCTGTATTTTTGACAATTCTAACAACTGTGATTTGGAGAATTAAAATCGCTGTAATTTAGAAAATTTTAATTGCTGTAATTTTGACAATTTTAATCGCTGTGATTTTGGGGATCTTAATCACCGTAATTTGGATTGGACACGGGAGTCGTTCTTTTAGTTGTGCTATAGATTGAATTAGATTGTGTATTACTATACCATTAGCGAAATGTTGTGCTTGATAAAAATTAAAACTCTTAATCGTATACCTCTATTAACAACTATGTTAGTAACTAATCATTATAAATAATGATATCTGTTAAACATTTCCACGCTTGAGGGATTTTCGTGAAGTTTGTGATTGTAACTTTTAAATATATAATAGTATACCTAATTCATGAAATACTTATATGCGCGTACAAATTATTACGATATGGTAGAATTTCTTTAATGCTTTTTATTGTAAAGATTTGTGATCTTTAATAGAGTTGTGTATAGTATACAACTATAGTACAAGTGCTGTAAATGATACTCACGTATTTGTCTGTATGTGTTATACTTTGTATTAATGTACATATATAGTTACATTTCCTGTTTCTCTCGCTCTCTAAATAATAATAATTATTATTAATGTCGTGTGTTCAAACTATGTCATTATATATAAACTCATTTTGTGGTTGATTGCTTGTAAAAGGTTCTCAAGGATGAAACTATAATAATGTGTTGTGGATTTGTGGACATCACACTGTATAAACCAAAAGCTATATAGATCCTGAATTATTGTGTAATAATAATAACAGAGCTTCTATATATCTCCAATAATAATTAACTATTATAGAGTTGCTGTAGTATGCTTTCTATATAGATTTACAGATTTACTCAATTTTTTTCGAATCAATCGATTCTTTTGGTGACTGGTTGGTAATTTGGAATATGTTATTAAACTACTACTCGTCTCTATATACATATGATGATAGTTGATATTGCTAATGTGATTATCGTGTTTTGCTTGTACTTTATGCGGTGATTGTAAATTGTATAATGTAATGCAAAGTCACATGGGATTATTTTTAATAATTATTATTACATTCACGAATTTATTCATTTTCAATATATCGTTGACGAAACTTGTTTTAATATATGTAGTCACGAAAAGCTTTTTCATCGATATCATTCAGAATGTATAGTTTCTTATACTTTCTTATATCTATATATATAGCCACTATACATACTATAGTACTTACTTATATATTATACTATTAGTCAGATTAAAATTATCAGTATTATCATGCAAATTCTTTCGTTGATCAGTCCAAAGAATAAAAGCTAATTTCTCAACAACAGCCTCTCCGTCGTCTTGTCTTCTTCTTGTTGTTGTTTTCTTCTTCTTCTCTTTAGTATTGTATTTTTTTACAACTCCTTTGATAGTGACTGTCTGCACCGACGACGACGTGATGTTGTTCATAATCAAAGCAACAATAATATTACTGTCTCATTGTGATTCCGTAATCGTTATGTGATAACGTTGCGCAATTCGAACGCTTTAACATTGCATATACCTATATATTGTAATAACTTTAGTAATTTTCTTTTCTAATGACGTTGACCTATTCCGTCAAGTTGGTTATAACTTGATGTGATGCTCACTTATTCACTTCTTTTTAGCGGCGTAAATGGTTTACTCAGTCGTATCGAATTTAGAATTTGCTCGTCTTGCCAACTTCTCTGGCTTCTTGAGGATAGTCATTATTTTCTCTGTAGCATCTTCATATGAAGGTATATATACCTTGTGTAAAAATTCTTCTGCTTTTTTTAAACAAAATTTTAAGCAAATTAAACTTAAAGGTACTTCGGTTTGTAGTATTATTGGTCCGATTTTTGGTTTTTTCCTTTATCTTTGACATCATGTTTGGGTTCATTGGGTTGGTTGGGGAGATTTTTAGTTGTTTCGTAATTTTTACAGCCGTTTATAGTTAATTTTTTTAAACGCCTGTCATAATTGAGTATCCCGATCCGGAAACTAATGACGACAATGATAAAAGGTATCCTATTATCCTATATTTAGAAGTAAATTCAGCGATTATTTACTTTTTTGTTTAATACCCATATTGCCATATGTATGCAATCAGGAAAGGGAAAACCGAAGGCATAAAAATATACTTACTCTTGCTCATCACATAAAGCTCACGATGAGCTCCCGTCATGGGAATGACATTCTATCCCGCGCGGAACGTTAAAATCGACTGTTCACACTGTACATATGCCTTTTTTTTGCCTTTATAGCCGGGAGTAATTACCTGTGCGGTCGTAATATTTTCGGGAAAAGATTACAGTTCTGCGAGCAGCTAATAACTAGCGTTGACGGATAGGTTCAAGCCAGAAAGCTGGGAGCTATCAGCGTTTTATGGTGTAACTTTCATTTATAAATGATTGCTAATCCTCTGAGTGCCTCAAGTTTTATTGACTTTGGAAGCATCTTAAAACAATTACGGCTGCGAACGAACGGTTATAATTGACGGTCGCTAAAAATAATTTGCCGGGAATACTAATTTAATTTCGTTTATGTTCTTAAGGAAGGATATATAGTGGGGTTTGCATAGGTGTAGACATAATGCTCGATGCGGATTTTAGGGTTGGAGGTACACTTCTTCTTTTTGGATATTCAAATTCTCTGGTTGATGCAGATTTTAGTGTTCAAGCTACAGATTTTCATGTTGGAGGTACAGATTTTCATGTTGGAGGTACAGATTTTCATGTTGGAGGTACAGATTTTGGTGTTGAAGGTACAGATTTTCATGTCGAAGATACAGATTTTGGTGCAGAAGCTACAGATTTACATTTTGAAGGTAGAGATTGGCATAGTGAACATGCAGATTCTCATGTTGAACATACAGAATTTTTCGTAGTGAAGATCCAGAACGTGGAGACAGTGGAAATGATGTGAGTCCTACACAGTTCTGCTTACTTAAATATTGTTAATATCCTTTCAGTCCGACACATTTTTAGTGGCAGCTTTTGACTTGTGGTAGCGCATCATAAAGTTCACTAATAAAGTAAAAGACATATAACATCAGCATAAGTCACACTGTATGCCAGCCAATTTTATACAGTCAGGATGCTTAAAGCTATAGAGGATCATTATTCCTCCTCGGATTCGCCAAATGAATTACGATGACCTGGAAATATTAAACAGAATATTTTTACATTAACTAACGATAAAACATTTCTCCAAAAAATGTTGAGCTTATAGATGGAATAAGTATGTATTTTCCTGGTGTGGAACATGTGTACCCAAAACCGAAGTTCTTTATCGTAAATAAAACTCTACCACTAAGGCAATATCGCTTAGGCGGTCTCACCCGCCTCGCTGCGAAGGTTATTTCCTCGGGAGTATAGATCTCCCGCATTTTTCACCAGACGACGACCAAAATAAATATAAAAACACTATGTATAATACAGAGTAACTGCACTGGGTCAGTCTTCACCGCCGTCATAAATTTCCGTGGGAAACTGTCCAATTTCAAGGATAAGGCGTTTTCCTCCGGAATCGTCGGGGTTTTGTGTTGTATTTCGTGATTAATAACATCATATATGTATAGTATATGTGTATATGATATCGTGCATATGTCACTTGAACCATGTGAATTTGACCATGTAGATTTTCCAGATTATTCCAGATTTTCCAGATTATTTCTATTGTAGATTTTCCAGTTTTTATTCCTACTGTAGATTTTCCCGTTTATTTCTATTACAGTACTTAAATTGTATTGATCTCAAGCGTGGTGCAAATAAGGGATCAGTCACTACAATAGCTGTTTAAAGTAGAAAAACATCTGAATGGACAATAAAATTGTTTTTTTGGTTAAAATTGCTGGGCGACGTCAAAATTTTGGCATGGCTTCGTTGTCAGCAATTTTTCAACATGCAATGTTTTAATTAAGAAATTGAGATGAGTTTTTTTATACGCAGCCTTTTTAGCACATTATGGAAGGTTATTAACTATCGGGAAAAAATCTACTACCAAGGAAATTGGGTTAACGATAGCTCCCCTACATGCAACTGAAACATGATCATATCCCTGGCCTTTTAAAAATTGAAAAATTAAATATTCATGACGCTTTTACAGATAAAAATTAAAAAATTTCAGCATACAAATAAGCTTAAAAAATTTAAATGAAAAATTGAGGAGTTTTAGCATAGGAATATGATTGAGCTGATTGTGAGTTTTTATGACTAATAACATTAATATAATTACATGAATTTGAATTATATGTACATATGCCTAGTTTGGATTAAAAATCGGGCGGAGTTTCGAGCGTGCAACCTAGATACTAATAGGTCGAGCTCATTTCCGAATTTCTATACCTTTTACTAATTTCCCCGAAAACATGAAGAAGTCATTCCGGCCCCAGAAATGATTATACATACATAGTTTGCAAGCAAATAACTCTTCATCTCATGTATAATCATCATGTTTTGACAGGGAATAAATTTTGACGTGATCAGGCATGAAGAGAGAGAGAGGAGTTCCCTCCACAAGGGAAATATCCTAATGATCTAATAAAGTGTGTACGATCAACATGATCATCACATCTAATTTATGCTGCTTTGGTAAATAACCATAGCTGTTTCAGCAACTTTCCTATACAGAGCTCATACAGTTTCAAGTCCTCTTCTCAATTTATCAAGTTCAGTCAAGTTAGATGTAATAATACAGTTAATAGATCCAACAATAAATAACTAACCAACTAAATAAATAAAATAATAATAAATAAATTGAAAAAAATACTTAAATATATAAATAAAATAATAATAAATAAATTGAAAAAAATACTTAAATATATAAATAAAATAATAATAAATAAATTGAAAAAAATACTTAAATATATAAATAAAATAATAATAAATAAATTGAAAAAAATACTTAAATATATAAATAAAATAATAATAAATAAATTGAAAAA
>JAQGAK010004884.1:0-11238 GCA_034696945.1 Lipothrix lubbocki
ATTCCTTATGTTGTATTATTCACCTTTCCGGATGACAAAAAACACAAATTTTAAATATTTAAATATTAAATAATTTTAATAATATAGGTATATAATAATATACTTAAGTTAATATATTTTTACATTGATAATCATAATCATTTGCCTTTACTCTTTAAATTTGGTCTCACCAAAACATCTTCGTACTGTCTGCAAAAAGAGAAACGCAGTTTAAGTCAAGTATAGAGGGCGACACGCGCGAAACGCGCAAAAATTTATTAGTAATACTTTTTGTTCTTTAGTAGCCGCATATCAAAAATTATTTATATTGCTTATGTATCAAGTTTTTACATTAATGTGGGTAAATCAAATTGCACTAGCAATTTGTGCGTCAAAATACTTTTGTTACACGCGCGCAGGCAGTTTACATCAAGATGGTAAATCATTTAGTCTCTAATTCATACCTCAAAATCAAAATAATCATTCTACAACTCTCATGCGGTTCACCAAAACCAACGGGAGCCTGTGGATGGCTGAGTAATGTTCACAGAGTTGCTCAACTGACCCACAATTGGTGTGACAATTTTTGCAAGTAACTGAATTGCGCTGCTCCTTGTCGAAATCGCTAGTAAAATTTCCACGCAATTGATTAGAAACGCCAATTCTCTTCTTTTTTTCTAGATAATTGTCGTCAATTTGTTTAGAATGGGTTCTTATGTGGTTATTAAGTGTGACTGACGTAGTGAAAGATTTTCCACAAATCTTGCATTTGTACCACTTTTCTGCAGTATGAGTCTTTATGTGATGGAGTAAGTCACCGTAAGATGCAAAGCTTTTAATGCAAAGTCGGCAAGCGTAAGGTTTTTCCTTGGTATGCACTGCCATGTGCTTGTTAAGATCAAGCATGTTGAACCATCGTTTAGAACAAAAATTGCATTTGGCGGTTTTTTTCTTTATGTGGACTCTCTCAAAATGACTCTTCAAGCCTCCTTGCACTCTGAAGGACCGGGCGCATTCCGTGCACTTGTAAGCCTTTTCACCAGTATGAATCCTGGTATGGTACTTTAACTTTTGAAGTTCAGCAAAAGTTTTACCACAAATATTACATCTGTAAGGTTTTTCTCCAGTATGGCTTCGTAAATGTTTCTTGAGATACTCTGAATATGCAAATGTTTTCTCGCAGAGATTGCACTTGAACGGTTTTTCTCCTGTGTGAATTTTGTGATGCCTCGTTAAGTTACTACGCATGGAAAACTTTTGACTGCAAACTTCACATTTAAATGGCTTTTCACCCGTGTGAACAGTCTTGTGGTCTTTTAATTCAGAAAATTTTGAAAAGGCTTTCCCGCATTCAGTGCATATGAAAGGCTTGTCGGTTTTATGGCCCTTTTTGTGAATTTTTAAAATGAAGGAAGGAAACCGTTTGTAACACTTATCGCAATTAAAAGGGTTTTTGGTGGCGTGATTTCTGAAAATGTGGAGACTTACATTATCTTTGCTATTAAATTTCTTTGGGCAAATGGAGCACAAGTACGGTTTTCCTTTGTTATGGACTCTTGTATGTGCGTCCAAACCCTTTTTGACAGCGAACTCTTTCAAACATATGTCACACTTGAATAGTTTCTCGTTCGTATGCGTAGTTATATGGCGATGTAAAGCAGTTTGGTCACGGAACGGTTTGTCGCATAAATTACACTTGAGTCCTGACTTCATTGTTTATACTAAGGTATGTCCATGTAAAGTAAAAAGAATTTAATTTCACTATAAGATTCGTTAGTTTATTAGAGCAAAACTTCGGGAATTCCCTTCATCAGGCTCGCAAACAAGAATTAAACTTAGGTATGTTTACAATTGACAAATTTAAATTGTTTAATTTTGTGCATGTATGCTGGAAATCCTCGTTCTCACGACTTCAAAAATTTCTAGCTAGCTGGTAATTTTTCCTGGAGACACGATGGTTGTAGTTAGATTGTGCGGTAGAATGTTTGGAGTGTTTCCTTCTTGAAATATTTGTTGTCACTAGTTTGTATAGTAACAAGAATTGTATTGCTGGGGCTAAGTAAATTTTTGCAGTTATTGTTTACGCTGCAAAGGGAAGCACACCATCCTTTAATTATTAGAACTGTTTACGGGCACCTTTCTAGTTTGTCCCCGGTGTGTCCATCCAACTATAAATAACTGTATATGCTTACAGCGTACAGACGTTATCCCTTAGGCGCAAGTTAAGGTTGTGAGCTGCAATAGCGGCTTCGTTTGGGTAAAACTAGCCTTATTTAGCGGATGGTAAACTTACAAATTTTCGAAAGCATATATGTAGGGCTAATCAACACGGCAAATGTACATAACAACAAAAATCATTGTGCACCGGGTACATTTCTTTTCATGTGTTCATGAAGTGCTTATCAACCTTTTATACACAGCGTCACACATGTAGATGTGAAATTTACTGTTGAAATATAACACACTGCAACAAGCCTTTGTCAATGGAACTTTCATTTGTGCGGCCTACCTAAAATCGTGTAGGTTTTCCAAGGAACGAAATGTGACCTAAGTGACCAACCACCCCCACAGGGCGCAGTGTATGTTCTCAAAATAAATTTCAGGCATGCTACATAGAGAAAGGATATTGTTCCAAGCATTCCAACAGCAAATGCGTAAACCTACGGACGTTCCACCTTCGCATCACCTGCAGCTGTATTTCCAACCTTTTCTTCAAAATAAATTTTTATTAAAAAATTACGTTTCCAGTTAATACAAATTGATATACTTAATAGATAATTTTACAAACCGCTTAAAAGTACCAGTACAAGCAAAAATGAAGAAAATATTCAATTGCAATTTCTGCAACATATGGTTTTCTAGCCACAGTATATTGAATCGCCATATAAGAACCCACACCAAGGAAAAACCTTTCAAGTGCGACATGTGTCAGGGAGATTTTGCTGAAAAAAGAAACTTAATATCACATACAAGAGTCCATACTAAAGAAAAACCTTATGTGTGCAGTATTTGTCAAAAAAGTTTAACAAGCAAACCAAGTTTGGATACACATTTTGCTAAACATTCCAATAAAAAGCCTTTTAAATGTGATATTTGTTGCAAACGTTTTCCTTGTGAGAGGTCTTTAAAAGGTCACGCAAGATACCACAGTAAAGATAAGCAATTCAAGTGCAATGAATGTGAGAAAGCGTTTATTTTTATAGGGAATTTGAAGAAACACCAGAGCGTTCACACCGGAGATCAACCATTCAAGTGTGAGAAATGCAACCGAATGTTCTCCCAACGTGGGAACTTTATCTGGCAGCAAAAAGTTCATACTGGCGACAAACCGTTTGAATGCAATATCTGCGACAAAGCATTTGCAGAACGAGAAACTCTGGCCAGCCATCTCAGATCCCATGTTGGAGAAAAGCCTTGGAAATGCAATGTTTGCGAAAAAAGATTTACTAAATCTGCAACCCTAAAGAACTACTTGAAAATTCACACTGGTGAAAAAGATTACAAGTGCAATGCATGCGACCGGTCGTTTAGATTACTTTCAGGCTTGAAAGTCCATTTTCAAATGGTCCACATGAAGAAAAAGACATTCAAGTGCGGGCTTTGTCCTAAACTATGGTAAACTCAGCATGCACTACTCTTCTTCCCATGGACTTCCGTTGGTTATAGTGGAGCGATTTGTCAAGCACTAAAATTCTTTAAGCTTGAAAACTGCAATGCCACAAGATTTAAAAATCTTCAATTTAAATTCAAGAGTTTCACTCATTTTAAATCTGAAAATTGTATGTATTTTTGTAATGGTACAGACAAGTTTAGAGTAATAAACCACATTGTGGCAATGCCTAAATTATACATGTTTCAGCTGAAGGTATCGACTGTGGAATGCATATATTAACCATACAGGAAGATGCTTTATTTGTATTTGAATTTTAGAAAATTGATGTACGGCGAAATAAAAATGTTCCTTGCAAGAGTTGTCGTCTTGACTCAACGCCTTCATATGCAGTAGCGTATTTACTATGTATATAGTACCATAAATTCATACGCAATTCAGATTTTCAATTTAAAATGAAAAATTAATACTTTTCAAATATGTTACACTGGACTCTCGCTATAAGAGAACGCTATAAATTACTAAAGTGATTCGCTATAGAAATTTTCTTATAGAGGGAGCTCATATGCATAAGTCCCTAATATATGCTTATGTATGTATATCCTAAAAAGCCGACTTTTAATTTCATAAAATGTACATGCTTGGAATTAACCATCTTGTTAGGAATGAGACAAATTGTCTTCTTAATTTTAAGGGCAGCGCAGCTTCAGCTGAAGCGCCCTAATAACAATAACCTACCCGTGGTGCCTGTGTGTCCATGAGTTCGATAACACAGTAACTTCAAGACACGTCATTGGATTCACCTAAAACTTGGTTAAAATAGTCTTTGGACAAACAGCATGTTCGCTAATGCGCGGAATCGTCTGTGTAGTTTCGGAGGTACCCGGGTTGTGGTGTCCGAGATCACGATAACTCTAAAACTCGGATTCACTTGCAACTTAGTACACATTCTTGGGGAAAATAGGTTATATGTACCAGTTCGTATATGAGCAGAATTGACGGGGTAGTTTCGAAGTTACCCAAGTTTTTACTTTTTTTAAATTCGCAAAAAATCACAATTTTGGTTAAACTTTGAATCCGACTTAAATTAAGATTTCTGTAAAGGCTGCCTAATTTTCGGTACAAATACCTCCTATAAAACATTTTGCTACAGCTGCGCTGTCCTTAGCGAACAGTCTCTTTGTAGGGCGGGTGAAATCAACAGAATCGCAGAGCGATGATTTTTAAACATATAGTGTTGTAATTGGTAGGGCGGAATTCTAAATGTGATTACATTTTTAATAACTAGTTGAATTTATTCGTCAGATACTAATTTATGCAGTTAATTGTAAAACACTGGATGATTCCAAGTCAGTAAAACTATTCTGCGGTTGTCTTAGTTTACTCGAGCAAAATTATTGTATGAAAAAATTCCTGATTGTGACATTCAAAATTTAAGTTCAACTGGACGGCGATAGACCAAATTCTCTTTGCATAAATAAATCGTGTGGAGAGCAAACTTTGCAAATATATACTGTGCGAATTGGGTACAAATGCTGAACACTTACCAGGAGTGGCAAGAAAATTAATTCCGAAAAAACCCCGATGCCCACGATTTTATAATTTGCCTAAGCAAAACAATCCTGGTCGTCCTATTGTCTCATCCGCTAATAGCACGACAAAAATGATCTCTGAATTTATTGACGCCTCATTACAAGATTTGCTCAAGTCCACACTATCCTATTTAAAGGACACAAACCACCTCCTTTAAAAAATGAAAAATTTCAGTCGTGATGGCCCGAAAATGTTTGTTGTTATTATGGATGTGGTAGCGCTATACACTAACATCCAACATGATGACATACTTCAATCCATCATGTATTTTTTGGACAAACATCCCAATCCTGACTTACCTACTTCTGTGATCATTCAGTTGACGGAATTGGTACTGGACCTTACAGGTTTTGAATTCGATTCAAAAATTTTTAAACAAATTAAGAGAGTTCCAATAGGTACTAAGATGGGGCCAATAATAGCATGTCTATTCATGGCGTATTTAGAGTTTTGACTCATAGAATATATGAAGCATTAGAAAAGAATGAACATACTGCAGTGCTTGTTGTGGATTTGAAGAAAGCTTTTGACAGTGTCAACTCTGTAAAACTAATATATAAGCTCAAACACAAGTATAGTTTACCTAGCTATCTTATTAGAATACTTTGTAACTATCTATCAGAACGTAAATACTGTATAAAACTAGGTACGTACATAACTAAAACCTATAAGCTAAATGGAGGTGTACCCCAAGACAGGGTTTTGGGTCCTGTGTTATTTATTATATTTTTCATTCATTGGAATCACAGTACACTGCCCTCTCGCTATAATGACACACCATTGAACAGTATCGCTAGTAACCCTTGCAAACCTCTATGGGCCATGTGCTGCTATACCGCAAATGCTGTTAGAAAAAGGCCTCTTATAGCGAAAACCTAGTGTAGAAGTAAAAATACCATTTGAGTTAGTACATTTTTTGAGTTCCGAGGGTAGAAATTTGTTTGCATAACTTAAAATAAAATTACGACTGAAAATTTTAAAAGACATTCTGAAGTTTTGTGGTGGAAATCAGTATTTAGAAACACAGTTATCATGAATAATTTTATTCTTTTTAAGGCTTCAACCCTTTGAGTCTTCTTAGGGCAACATATATCGTACGAATGATGAACGTAATTTAAAATTACTTTCACACAACGTTTTTAATCGTCTTCACAAATGATCATTTTCCCAAGTTTTTTTGGATGATAAAGCACATGTTACTAGAAATTAATCGTTTTACAAAGCATTGTTTCTAAAACAATTCAATTTGGGAGTTCAAATTTTGAGAAATCCCAGCAACGGTGCTTGTACAGAACTACTGGAATTAGTGTTGTACAGTTTTTGAAAGTATTTCAAAGTCCTCTTTTATATTAGCGTGGGTAATGTTTGCTATTGGTAAAACGTTGAAATAAGCTAACGAAATAATATGTTGTGATAAAAAGTATAACAAAGCAAATCACCTGCATAAGGGTAGTATTTCTAACGTCCCTTTAACACACAAACCTGAAATGCTTTTTACAAATGATGTTTAAAATGGGTTCATGTTGAGCGTTTTGCTAAATAACTATAAATTATTAAAGTAAAGTCAACTCCCGTTATAAAAGACTTCTTTATAAAAGTACTCGCTCCATAACAGCAGTTGTTGATCCGCCTGTGCATCTTTGTAAGTTATTTGCTACCTCTATAAAAGCACTTGCTATAAAGGCATTTGCGTTATAAGAGTCACAATTTCCCAGCCTGTGGGTTCCACAGCTCTATCTATAAAAGCACTTGTATGATTTAATGTGAAATATCATAACATTTTTCGTTCCGCCATCTGCTTTCCTAATGAAATGCTTTATTTTTGATGCCAAATTATATATTGACACGTTTTCAGTTTTTTTAAATTCAAAAATTTAAAAACAATTTACGTTATTAAGTTTTTTACCTAATTTTTTACGTTGTGAAATTTTAAACCAACGATACAAGGGTCACACTCCTACACTCGTAAAATGTACGTTATTATTCTTAAAAATTAAAATTACTAATCCAAATAGTAGTATGCTTAAGCGTTAAATTAATCCTGCCCTAGATTGGCATGATGATGGTAATAGTAAAGACGATAAACAAAAAATACAAGAAATTAGGTAAATTGGTCATACATACATAGTCAAATATCAATATATAAGAAATGTAAAAACATAAACTTATTTAAAACTGAATTGCGCGTCAATATCTCTTAGATTGTGATATCTAATACTTAAACAAATTGATTACTATATAATAAAAGCTTAAAAGTATCTTAAGAACAAATAAAAAGGGTGGATTTGCTATAACGGCATCTGGTTATAACAGCACTTTTTTGCAGTTTTATAGTGTGCTTTTATAGCGGGAGTGGACTGTACGTGGTAAATTTGTTGTTAAATGACCAGTATTTAAAATTTAACAAATATGTTTAGCAGGAACTTTTTTGTTTATATACCTTATGACATTAGAAATTAATAAATACAATAACAACTTTCGGATTGTGCGTTACGTAATTTAAATTTTGAGAAAAACACCAAGGAATTAACTATATCTTCTCCAATAACCGCACTTTATTTACTATTAATTACGTTTAAAAATCTCGCATTTGTTCTAAGCTCTTTAGTAACCTAAAACCTAGCCCAATTCTTTGATTTTATCAATGTAACTTCTGGTGGCCCGCAAGAAGTTTTAAACCTATAAAGTGGCCCGTGACGGGAAAACTCCAAAGGTACTAAGAATTCATCTCCTCAACACGAATTTTTAAAGGTTATGTACTGTATTTTACTATTATGTTAAATCTGATAACATATTTATGTTCTCCGCGTAATTTGCTCAATTATGAGTACATTGTCGACAAGTTTGCGCTGAAAACTAGTTTTGCGATTATCAACTCTACGGAGTTGGAGGCATTTTGTGTTTTTAATTATTACAACTCGACCCAACATTCACTTTTAGCTGCACTAGGTACCGCTAAGCCAGTTGTTGAGTTTATACTTAATACGAAACAAATGTGCCAACACTGGGCTATTGCTATAGCCATATTTTATATATTGGACACATTTATTCCCAAATTAGAGTTCTGGTGTCTGGGTCAGCATATTGTGGATGGTTGTATATATATACGATGTCTTTATGTAGAATATTTCAAATCATACTAACTTTATATGAATAATGTCTATGTCGTTTTCACCTTTAGGAACAATAATATTTTTTATTATTTTATTTTCTGAGCAACGTTTCGACACACTGTCTTCCTCAGGCTCACTTTATGCACTCAAACTAATTTTGGAAGACTATTAGCAAGATTTAAAATATATCCACACTTTCAAAGTTTTGATTTATTTTAGCACATACTTATATATAAGTTGTTGAATAATTTTGTAATTAAATTTATCTGTACTTGCTTATATATATTACAAACTACATGTATACGATTTTAAATCATTATTGTTTACTTCATTTTATAATAATAATCCATCTTCTCTCATTGTTGCAAATGCTGTTTACTCACGTTTTGACAGTGTAATTAGATGCCAGTTCCAAGCTTGTTTCTTAGCATTTGATAGAAAAAAAATTATGCTGTCGTCTACTTCACCTATCATACTAGCTTAAGGCTACGACAAACGTCCCACAACTGTTTTAAGGCGAAGATTTTGTGTTACATAAAACCTGTTTTATATTGTCGCAACGACTAACAATTTTTAGTGTTTAACGGAGAATATTTGTTTTGCCTCATAACGTTTATAAAGTACGTACCCATACACAGCAGGATAATGGTAAATAATAGGGGCACCGGCACCCATAGTCAAGGATGGTCCCGAAGCACCCATACACACGAGATGGTTTTTAAGCATGCTGTTTGGAGTTAAAATTATCAACAGTCTCCTACACATATGTGGGAGAAAAAGCACCAACAGCTATAGGTATTTGAGAATCAGTACTCAAGTACCTACATTTTTGAACTTCCTTTACCGATCAAAGGACACGTAAATAAAAATATGGATTGACGTGTCAACTGGCAAACTTCTTTTCCATTTCTTATTTTTTGAGGAAGAGTTTTGAGGAAGAATTTTCTACAAAAAATACAAAAAAACCAACAAAATTCTTAACAACATTACTCATAACTATTTGCACTAAACTTTAACTTGTGCAAGCCCGCTAGGTAATTTCATCAGCTTGATGTTCTACAATTTGCACTACAACAACGTAACGGAAACAGTTTCTTTTAATTTCAGCGTTACAGCTGTTCCCCTGTTTCGACTTGGACGGACATGAATGTGCTATTCAATTGTTGATAATTATTTCTACCAAATTAAAAATATTCAAAATGCTAATTTAAAAGTACTTATTACTAAAAACAATTTAATAAAATTTGCAAAATGGGTGCAAATTATTAGGTCACTACATTTACTGCAACAAGAAAGTTAGTACCTGGATTGTTCGAACACTTTGACAGGTTGTAGAGCAATTTCACAAAAATATTATTTCAATTACACGATGAGCATTAAGTTTTTGTTTTTTTCTAATTGTTCACGAATAGAATCGTATAATATTATTTGTTTCATAGTTTGTTATTTACCTCAATATAAGCAGATTTGTATGTATTCCAATAAATAAAATTGAGCTTAGTTAGATGGAGCGTTGACTTTCACTGAAAATTTAATTTATAAAATATAATTTAAAAAATAAAATCTCGCTCTCGTTTATTATAAAGCTTAACTCGATCATCAGCCAACAACAAATTTCCACCGTTTTGCACCTTTTATTCTTTATTGTAAGTTATTTGTACAAAAACCTGGATATCTTGAGGCTCTTGTACGTTGTAAGTTCTTGTACAACAATATTATAATTTAAATAAATTTTCGAGTTCTGTCCACCTCGTTAACCTCTTTTGTACTCCACGTCACTTCCCTTTCTTATTTGCCTCTATTTGCGTTTTGACGGGTTGTATGTAACGGCTTCTGATATTATTGCTCCGCTGGGGTAGTTCAAAGACTGTGTTACGAATAGTGTTGTTAGTTTTGATATGCGCTGTAATTTAGGCCACTTTTTCTCGCATTTCAGAAAGGAAAATAAGACCCTTTTAAAATTTTCGAAATCGTGAAATTTTGTGCATTTTAAAAAACATTTTTCTTGATAATGCCCAAAGCCACTTAAACGCAGAATAAAAAGGGTAAAAACGCAAAACTCCCAGTTCAGTCTATCGATGTAAACCGTCCAACTTCGCAGTTCTGTAACATAGTGTAATGTTTTGTTTGTAGTTTGTTTTGCCAGAAGTCTCGAGATGAGCTACAGTGATGGTTAGTAAGCTGGCAATCGATAAATGCTTTTTACCATGTAAAAAGTTAAATTCCCAATTTGTCTGGAAATATAAAAATTTAATTGGTGAGTTATTCCAAGGATGGACAGAGACCGGAACTATTATAAAGGAAGTTGCTAGAGCTGAATATCGAAGTCAAGTGATGGATCCTCTGGTCTTAACGCAGTTGTCTATACCTGATCATATTAAATAAACGATTTTAACAATCGATTGTTTGCTGGAAAAAGATTTGTTAGTTGTTTATTGATGCTATTTAAATCATTTATTGGGTTAAGAAGCATTTATCCCTTTGACTTTCCGTTGGCAAATAAACCTCTTACAATACAAATTATAGTGCCAAACGAGCGGAATTTCCCCTGGATTTTATTTAATAATAATTCAATGCAAACTTTAGGCAATGAAAACATAACATCTTAATACATACATTATGCAAACATGGACGAGAATCAACGATACAGATTTGCTAACACGTTTTGCCAAGCCATAAGGTTTTAAAGTATGCACCTATGTACATATTATGTTTGTACGCTCACAATACCAAAAAATAACTCCAACAGCCTTTAACAATTGAATAATTGCAGTGGAAAATAAAAATTAGTTATTAAAATTATTATAATAGGATAATTTCTTTTAATTCCCTAATAATGATATTGTGATTTTAAACTAATATAAACAAAATAATAACTAAAAATTAATTCTAGTTTATAATCTTAACATAAAAGTAAAAATCAGTATATGTACTAACATTAAA
>JAQGAK010004885.1:0-11234 GCA_034696945.1 Lipothrix lubbocki
ACAATAGAGATGAATTTAGCTTCTTCATCCGACTTTCCTAGCTCATCCAGCACTTGACGTAATTCCTGGACAAGTGTGACGTAATTTTTCTTGTCATTATGGGTGCTTCCTAAAAATTAAATTAAGGGATTTAAAAAAGAAGTGTGCCCCTGGGTTGATGTACTTAGAATTTACTTTACGCAGCTTTTAGACTTACCCGGCAAGTAGAATTGTTGCCAATTAATATCAACCCCTTGAAAATCATATCTGGTAATTATGTCTACGACCGACTGAATGAAAAGCAGCCGATTTTTCGTATCTCCTGCTATGGAACTAAATGTTTTAGCCGAATTTTCATCCTTCCCACCTACGGAAATCATTGCATTGACATGCCCAAAAATTTTTACTTTCAAAAGAAATTCCCCGAAAGCTGATGTTCCTTGATTGCTGACCGGCTTCAGAGGAGTAATGTCAATAGAGCCGGCAACATTGATAGACAAAGAACCGAAGATGGCGTGTGTTAAACCAAGGCCAGTGACATGCGTGAAAGTGTACTTGGGATTGGAAGAATCGAAAAATCCCACCAAACGCTTGCCACAAGTTGTGGAATTGTAGAACCCGTCGCCAAATTCAGTTTTATAGTTTAACCCTTTCGGTAATCCGGAGTCTTCATCTTCTGGTATATAGTAAATAAAATTTTATTGTTGTAACCATTTAAGGGCGAGTGTAAATATTAATTGTTTCATCAATCTTTTAGAATCATTTTGTTACCATTAATGTGTGCCTTGTAGCCGTCCATGTCATTATCTTCATCTTCTTCGCTCATGTCATCATCCGAATATTCCCTTAATGAACTTCTGAATACAGCCAATCTTGCAAGGTCTTCCCTGATAGCCTTGCAATCAACCAATGGATTGTCATTCGCATCTGCAGTTTGACCTAAGCAGGCAGAAAACAAAGAAAGATATAAAAATGAAGGTTGTGCTCATACCATGTTCATAATATAGAATTTTTTGAATTTAAGTGGAACCTTGCGGTAACACGTTTTGTATGCAATTCATCCATTCTTGAAAAAAATCAAAAGATTCGAGACTCCGCACATTTTTCACCGTGGCACATTGTTCTGCAGTTGGTATCTTCAAATTAGCCGCGTCGTCGTTCTCATATCTGTTATAGAGCAGGAAAGCGCGAATGGAATCCCACATTTTTAAAAGCTTCTCTTTTGCACCTTGATCGTTCAAGTTTTGCTTTGAATAAGCTTCTTTAATGATATTTAAAGGTGTATCTTTAACAATAATATTCGATTTTTGTTCTAAAGCCTTTTTGATATCTTCCGGCCAGTTGGGGTGTTTGTAGCCTACAACACGAGGAATTTTGTTGGTCCCTTCAAAAGAGCAGGCAAGTTTGTAAAAGCACTTGGGAATATTTGCTTTGTGTCCATAATCTGTATGTTCGGGATCATTTGGATTGCGAAATTCATCACATGTGCCGGTTATGACCAATGCGCCGTCCTTATACTGTGTTACTTCAAAATCAACAAAACATTCATATATTGCATTTTCGTTTACGAATGTATAATAATTATTTTACATTTCCGTAGTCCATCTTACAGAAACTATCTTCAAGATGCATCCATGGTTGTTCATTTATAGCCGCATCTTGTGAAGCCGCATTCACAAACAAAAACGTTGTGTTTAAAACTTTTTGACCCAAAAATGCTACCGCATCTGCGGGAGTCAAGTGCCCTTTGTCATATTTATGTTTTTTCGTGTGAGATTTATCGTAATCGGTAGTACTGAATTGAAACTTGTTTAAATTCTGATTTGTATTGTATAAGCAGCTGTGTCGTTTCCATCCGACTTCCCATCCATCACCTTTTCGATGAGCCTTGTTCCTTCCCAAACCTTGATTGGATAAAATATGTAAACAAAATTCAAATTGGTATTAAAAAAATAAATGAACATCTCAATTAATTATAGTTATTACGTATATGTATTACTGCAGTTATTAGCCGTACCGAAGCTGAAATAAAACGTTTATAAAATCACTACATGCATTATAGTTCCGAAAGTCTTGTATTTACCTCTAAAGTTTTGTTCATTGATTAAATGCCCAGAATACTCAGGGTAGCTTTTCTTTCCAGGTAGTCTCTTAAGTCGCGCAACATAAACAATAATATCATGCTGATCCGTAATAGGACCTTTAGCAGGTGATATGTATCCAGATACTGATATTATGTGATCCGTGCTCCTCGGCATATCGACTGGGCAAGTTGCAGGGGCGCAATAGGTTTTTGGCAATACCACTATTTCATTCTTACACTTCGCGTTTTTAAGGTAGTCCTGTAAATTTGAAACTACGGTATTTACTGGGCATTCATCTAGAGTGCAGCTATATTCTCCGCCAGATCCGGAAATTTTTTGAATCTTTTCATAACTACAAAACTGAATTCGTATTGACGGCAGAAATTCTAGGGCATGGTAAGGATGGCCATAAATTACTTGAGCCGACTCCCCTATTAATTTCACAGCAGTACCACTATTGGTAACAAACTGGGTTAGTAGTCCGGGTTGGCCCATACCGAAGGAACTAATTGCTGGAACTGAGTTAGAAAATTTGCTGATTCTAAATGGCGATGGCTTTTTGTTATATGGCAATACTTCAATTTCCTTAAAAATCTCAATAAAATTTGGTGACTGCCATAACTTGGCCACGACTACTTTGCGGCCTACGTTGTCATTGATTTTCACAAATTGGCCCATTTCGTCGGCTACGTCTAATAATGCATGTCCTAGTATGTCGAAGATGCTTGACTTCAACTTACTCTCCAGGGCGGTAAGTTTTTTGGGAATTTTTTTCTGGTCGGTTATACCGTCAAATGTTTCTTTAGGTAATCCTGAAGATTTGGATATAGGTTCGGCTGGCGAGAGTTCCTGTGGAAAAAAAGAAGTTGATTTAAAACAAACGCATTCTAAACAAATGTGTCCGACATCAGGGATTTAATTTTAGTGAAAATGTACCTGTAAATCTTGAAAACTAAGTGACGTCTTGGGTCGAAAACATGTATGAAAGTCGTTGCGTTCAAAAAACGTCAAGCTTTGTAGCTTTTCATTGTCAAATAAAGTATTTAAATCTTCGTGGGAGTTTCGGATGTAAACTTCACTCGCTATGGAATTCTTGCCCAATGGTAAAACAGTTCCATATTGATATGAAACGCAAGTCACCTGACCTTTATCGAAATCATAACTAACTCCTACAAATTGGCATCGGTTTTCAGAGTAACTGAAGCATTTTGAAAGGCAGTCGTCCACAAATTGATCCATTATGGCCGCACTAAGCTTTGGAGTTGACTTTTCGAACCGGGACGCATCTCGGCCAACAAATTCGCTTGCCATTAGGCGCGTGAATCCGATCTTTGGAGATGCAATGCGAGGAATTTCTTGGAATAATAAGCTGTTGGGATTGGAAATCAAAGGACCCAGAGGATCCTGAGCTAATTTACATTCTTTATTAAGGGTGTCATATGAAAAGCGTTGGCAGAAGGCTTTGGCGTTGCATGAATCTATACATTGGGAAGGACTTAAACCGGTTGATTTATAGTTTTCATCCCCAACGATTTCAAATCCAGGATAGATGCTGTATTTTTGGACGGTGTCAATTAAATTTTTCTTTGGTATTCGGAGCGGGAAAAATAGATCTGGAGTTTCAAATATCGCTTTGTCGTTAATATTGATGGATTTACAGTTGGCATATTCAGGATTGTAGATCACTCCGACGCAGTGGTTGTCATTCAGACAGGAGCTAAAGCAACGCTCGAGAACTTTAATTTTTGATCGAATGACTTCGTAGCTAGCGTGCCGGCTGGTGGGGCAAATGGGCAACGATGCCGCCTGTTGTCCACTGTTTTCAGGATTTCTACACTGGAGCCGACCTTTTTTACACATCGGGGCATTGGTAACTTCGCAGGAAAAGGATGGTACCCACCCAAAGTCTGTAAATAATAAATAGCAAGAGTATATATTGGGTTAAAAGAAGTACTTTAAATTATTATTATTGCTCAAAATAATTTATTCGTAATATCGTTACAAATCATTAATTAATGTCTGTTGTAAAGTTTAAAAAAAATTCAAGAACAAAAACCTAAGCTGAATAACGATAAAAGTGAAAACTGGCTAAAGTTCTATTTTGAATCGCAACGTGTGTACCATCGAAGAATCGAGAAAAGTTTGAACAAAAATAATTCAATTAAAAATGAAATGATTAGGCATGCCATTTGACTGACCTTCTCTGACTTCGTTTTTTAGATTCATGGATAGTTTAAAAGCAAAGACGTCTTCAAATACTTTCGAAGGTCTTGCATTCTCGTCCATCGGATTTTGAAATCGCCACCAATTGCTATTTCCTACTGATGTGAATTTGTTAATCTTCATCGCCGCTAGATGGCCGTACTTGTAGTCCGTGGTTAATTCGGGAAACGTGTCGTCATAGTTTAGGAGCAAGTTGCATTGTTTGGACAAAATATCATACGATGCAGCTACACAATATCGTAAGATATCGCACTTCGAGAGACAATCTTTGAAGTTATTTTCTAAGGAATCTTTAATTTCTCTTAATGTTTTGAACTTTTTTGATCCTACCGTTACAATTGTATCACGAGTAAATTTTGTGGCTGTATTTCTACTGTAAACCCAATCCCGAACTTGTCCCGTTGGCTGAGTTACAATAATTAACTGCTGTCCACTGGCATTAATCAATTCACCTTCCGTGTTGTCAAAGAAATTGCACTTATTGGTACCGAAACTTACGGCCATACAGGACGCTTGAGCGAGACAATCAGCAAGGCACCCTTGATAACTGGTGCCCTTGGTGATGGAAGTTGGCTTTGAGTTAAAATTAACATTAGACAATCTTTGAAACGGAAGTTGAGGGCAAAGGTCGCAAATGCGGAAAACAATTTTTTCAATATTCAGTATATTGAATTTTTTATCTGGATCCAGGTCCGTGCATGCTACAGGTTCTGGGATAGCGGAGTTGTCCAAGGACGTAAGCATTAAATTTTGGACTAGGTTGTCGACGGGAGTTGGGTGATTCCATAGTCTCCCGTATTCTTTGAGCGTCTCCGCCTCAATGCGATCGTCCAGTCTGGCATAGGAACTGCCTGGATTTTGCGCTGGAAAATGAAGTCACTGGACAATTTTGTATATGTATTACAGCCTGATGCTAAAGGTCAATACATTCTGCCATTTTTTAGATATTTATAACGACAAAATTTAATAATATCAATACATTTAAATAAATTTAATTAAATGTACACATTAAAATATTTTCAATGATTTATTATTTAGTTACTTTCCAGTTATAGGTGAATCAAGAAAATTTTAAAGGTAATTGTTATCCTATAAATTTATTGCCAATTCTTACCTCGAGCAAAATTCATCAAAATGGCTGCTAATAAAGGCACAAGCCACCTCATTTTCTATATATAGAAATTGATTTTCCACAGCACAACGAATTATCTTACAATTACTTTGCCAGCATTTGAGCTAAACTAGCTCCCAACATGGTAACTATGGCTGTATATTATCCTACATTGGCAAATCTAGGTGAGTAGGATCATAACCCAAATTATCCAAAGGCCATTTATTTCCATAATAAAAATTTCCTAGGAAAAATGTGGGATTGTTTTTCTGGTCATAAATATTTAGATCTTTGGGTATTAATAAATACGAACAATAATCTTGCATGTACTTTTGTACCACAACTGGTCAACGATTTAAAGCGCAAAATAATGCATTATGCGCAAACATGTCAGAAAAAGATAACCGGCATGAATGCAGAAAGTCTATGAATTATTACACGGATTAGAATGTAAGCTCGGCGGTATACTATTTATCTATAACAATTACTTACTTATATGTTTCGAAAACGTTTGAAAGATTTGGTTCAAAATAATTTTTAGATTTCTAATAAAGCTTTTGTAATCGTTTAATCCAGTTAAATAGATACGGAATTTTAGCTTTCAAGGTATTTAAGTTGTTATAACATAAACTTTATTAGAGATCGCAGGTGTTTAATTTTATTGCACATCTTTTATTATTAGATAAATAAACGTAAAATGTGTACAGCTTGTTATATGTACTAAAATTTTAAAATAAATCATACATCATCATCGGTAAATTAATTTTGCAGCACTGATTGTATCTCGTAATTTTATTCAAAAAATCCAGAAATGCCAATAAATATTCGTAATTTCTAATTTATTTTGTCCGGATCTTCATAGTAGTTGACACAGGTGGGACAAGAGCAGAAATTTTTACCCGAGCCGCAAGTCCCATTTGGCCCACAACATCCAAAATCGGGGTCAAAAGGATTGCACACCGCCGGTAGACCGTTGACAGTTGGTGCAGTCGGTCCGCATAATGGTCGATCTTGGCCAATTGGGTGCCATCGAATGACCTCCGAATCATAGCATTTATACATTTTCTGGGTATAATAAATATTTATTAACAACTGCTCCAAATTGCTGAAAACTTGTTGAATTGATTAAATATTGCCATACCTGAGCGTTTTCCCCAGAGCAAATGTCAGTATCCCGGATTAATTCAAACTGATCGTAGTCGGAGCTCTTGATATCGTCAATTGACCAGATAGTAAACCCACCAAAATTACTGTCGCTGCCATAATTTACTCTGTCGTTCAATTCTTTCATTACTTCCGTAGTTGATTCTGGAGAAAACGGGACGCCCATATTGATTTTATAAGGGCCCTGCTCCCCAGCCTTGCACGTATAATACTTCAGCACGTAGTGATAATTTAATTTCCCTGGGTACTCATCGTCTTTGTTTTTTGGATACATTGGCAGAATTTCTTGGTTTGAATCTACCAAGTCTACGTTAATAAAGTCAACGTATTTAAGCAATTCCGGCAAATCTAAACCTGATTCAATTTCATGGGCATCCGTGGGACCGACAATAGAGATGAATTTAGCTTCTTCATCCGACTTTCCTAGCTCATCCAGCACTTGACGTAATTCCTGGACAAGTGTTACGTAATTTTCCTTGTCATTACGGGTGCTTTCTAAAAAATTTAGTTCAGGGATTTAAAAAATAAGTTTGTATTGATCTATTTAAAATTAACTTCGCAACTTTTAAACTTACCAGGCAAGTAGAACTGTTGCCAATTAATATCAACTCCTTGAAAATCATATCTAGTAATTATATCCACAACTGATTGAATGAAAAGTAGTCGTTTTTTCGCATTAGCAGCTATGGAGCTGAATTTTTTAGCCGAATTTTTATCCTTCCCGCCCACAGAAATCATTGCATTAACGTGCCCAAAAATCTTTACTTTCAATAGAAATTCCCCGAAAGCTGATGTTTCTTTATTTCTGACAGGCTTTAGAAGAGCAATGTCAATAGAGCCGTCATCATTGACAGATAATGCACCGAATATGGCGTGTGTCAAACCAAGGCCAGTGACATGCGTGAAAGTGTAGTTAGAATTTGAAGAATTGAAATATCCCACCAGACGCTTGCCACACGTTGTGGAATTGTAGAATCCGTCGCCGTATTCGGTTTTATACTCTAATCCTTGCTTAACGATTGTGTCTTCGCTTTCTGAAAATTTAGTAATTAATCTTTTAAGCTTCCGGAAACTATATAAACATACTTTAGAGCATCATTTAATTCTGAATGTTGTATCACCTAAAGAAATCTCTATTACCATTAATTTCTGCCCGGTAGTCACTGGTTTGATTACCATAATCTTCTACACCTTCAGCATCGCCAATGTTAACCTCATTAAATGTACTTGCGAATACGGCCAATCTTGCCAGATCTTGCCTCTTGCTTCCGCAATCAACCAATGTGTCATTACCTAAGTGTAACAAAAAACAGTAACTATTTCTGCGCATGGTGTTAATTTGTTCCACATTTTTGAATTCAAATCAAACCGAGCAGTGAACGTTTAATTCCTATTGGACAACCCGCCCATGTATGGTAGTAATCAGAGGATTCAAAATTGTTCGGGTCGGCACATTGTTTTGCCGTTGGGATCGCATTCCAATGTCTATTGGAAAGCAGTGGACTGCGCACTGAATCCCATACTTCTTCAAGTTTGTCTTTTGCATTTTTCGTATCCGTCAATTCGTAAGCCTTTAAAATTACATCGATTGGACTCATTTGCTTAATGATCTCAGGATTTTGAGGATCCTCTTTAGGTCCAAAATCTTCTGGCCAGTTAGCATGGGCATATCCGATAACTCGGGGCTGTTTGGCTTGATTAAAATAGCAGGCAAGTTTGTAAAAACATCTTGGGATATTTGCTGTGAATCCATCTTTGTCTTTAGTCGGTACTTTATTCTCTTTACATGTTCCAGTTATGACCATAGCTCCACTCTTGAATAATGTTACTATATTTAAAACAACGTATTACGTAATAATAAATAGTACAACCATAAACATTTACAAATGCAATTAGTTGATCATTGTTCCTATATATAAGTACACACTGAACTCTCGCTATGAGAGAACGCTATGAATCACCAAAATCAGTCTGTTATATAGAAATTCTCATAGAGAGAGCATATAACTATGTATGATATGCGGGCCCAAAGGATCTCTTACAGAGAGTTTTCTTATATGGAGATCTCTTATAGCGAGAGTCCGGTGTACATACATATCTACATAGATGTAGGTTGACTTACGAAAGCTGTGTTCGAGCTGCTTCCATGGGTTCTGATTAATCTCCGCATGCTGTGGAGCAGCGTTCACATATAAAAACGTTGTGTCTATAATTTTTTGGCCCAATGCTGCCATAGGCTCTGCTGGTGTCAAATGTCCTCTGTCATATTTAGTAAAACGTGGTTCTTTGTAAGAACCCTCGTATTGAGTTTGACTGAACTGAAACTTATTTAGAGTTTGCTTGCCATCGTACACACAGCTGTGTTGGCGCCAATTGTCTTTACGTACGCCTCCTTTCAATCCCTCTCCTGGAAAATGGAAAATTTACAATGTATCTGTAATATTGGGATTTGGCAGATGCTGACTTGATCCCTAATGTAATTAGTATAAGACAAAATACGCACCTTTATAATTGTCATCATCGATTAAATGGGCTGAATATTCGGGATAGCTTCGTTTGTTATCAGTAAATCGCTTAAGTCGCGCAACATAAGAAACAATATAATGCGCGGCCGTAATTTGGCTTGCAATAGGTGACGCGTATCCTGTTACTTGAAGTATATGATCAGTGGTGTCCTTTTTAGTAGAGGGGCATATTTCAGGGGTGCAATAGGTTCCGGGTGTCATCACTCCTTCATCCTGGCATATAGCGTAGTTAACGTAGGACGGTAAATCCTTCACTACAGTACTTACAGGACATTCATCAAGCATGCACTTGTACACTGGTCCAGGTGTTTTTGCAAAAGTGGATGGTGAAGTCACATTTTGAATCTTTTCGTAGCTACTAAAATCAATTCTTGTCGATGGCAGAAATTCCAGAGCATAATACGGATGCCCGTAAATTACTTGAGCAAACGCCCCTATTAATTCCACAGCAGTGCCATTATTTGTAACAAACTTAGTTAGTATCCCAGGTTGACCCATACCGAAGGAACTAATTGCTGGAGACTTAGTAAGAAATCTGTTAATTCTAAATGGGGAATGCTTCCTGCTGTACGGCAATACCTCAATTTCCTTAAAAATTTCAATAAAATTTGGGGATTGCCATAATTTGGTCACAACTGCCTTGCGGTCTGTGGTATCATTGATTTTTACGAATGGGCCCATTTCGTCTGCGACGTCTAATAATGCGTGGCCTAATATGTCGAAGATGCTTGACTTCAACTTTTCCTGTAGAGCGGTAAGGTTCTTTGGAATTTCTCGCTTATTGCTCAACCCGTCAAATTTTCTTGTAGCTATTTTAGGAGACTCAAGCTTTGATTCTGCTGGCAGGGATTCCTATAAATATAAAATTGAGATTAAAATTTTTTGTAGACATAATTCGGTCTTTAATCCAAAAGCAAATGTACCTGCAAATCTTGAAAATTCAATGGTTTTCGGGGTCGAAAACATGTATGAAAGTCTTTGCTTTCGAAGAAATTGATTTGTTCTAACGTCCCAATGTCAAATAAGGTATTTAAATCTTCGCGCGAGTTTCGGATGTAAACTTCACTTCCCGTGGAATTCTCACCCAATGGAAAAACAGTTCCATATTGATAAGAAACGCAAGTCACCTGACCTTTATCGAAATCATAATCAACCCCCACAAATTGGCATCGGTTTTCAGAATAGCTGAAGCATTTTGAAAGGCAGTCGTCCAGAAATTCATCCATCATGGCTGTACTAAGCTTTAAATTTGACTTTTCGAACCGGAGCGCCTCCCGGCCAACAAATTCGCTTGCCATTACGCGCGTGAATCCAATTTTTGGAGATGCAATGCGAGGATTTTCTTGGAATAACAGGCTGTTGGGATTAGAAATCAAAGGACCCAGAGGATCCGTAGCTAATTTACATTCTTTAACAATGGCGTCGTATGAAAAGCGTTGACAGAGGGCGTTGGCGTTGCATAAATCAACACAGTTGGAAGCGTTTGAAACTGTGGATGTATAGATTACATCGCCATCGATGCCGAATCCAGGGTAAATACTGTACTTTTGGACGGTGTCGTTCAAATTCTTAGTGGGTATTCGAAGCGGGAAAAATAATTCGGGGGTTTCAAATACAGCATTGTCGTTTATACTAACGGCTTTACAGTTGGCATCGACAGGGTTGTAGCTCACTCCGATGCAAATATTGTCATTTAAGCAGAAACGAAAGCAACGCTCGAGATTGTCGATTTTTGATCGAATGACCTCGTAGTTGGTGTGACGACTCGTGGGGCAAATCGGCAAGGATACTTCTTGTTGTCCACTGTTTTCGGGATTCCTGCACCGCAGTGAACCTTTCTCACACATCGAGGAATTGGTTATGTTGCAGGATAACGATGGCATCCAACCAAAATCTGTAAACGACATCAATTTTTTTTAAATATTTATTTTTAATAATAAAATTTATTTTTTAAACATTTAGCAAACACTGTATATTAAATGGCATTGTAATAAAGCTCACTAACCTTCTGTGACCTCGTTAGCAAGGCTGAGTTTATGAACAAAAACTTTTTTGAATGCCTTCGAAGGTATTGCATTCTCGTCCATCGGATTTTGAAATCGCCACCAATTGCTATTTCTTACTGATGCGAATCTATTTATCTTCAGC
>JAQGAK010004886.1:0-11230 GCA_034696945.1 Lipothrix lubbocki
AAATATGTAGAAATAATTATTAAAGTTTTTAGGCGTGAGTAATAACTACGAAATAATTGTATATTTATATAAATGCTGCTCTAATTTCCAATTGCTTTAAACAGAAAAATATACAATGAAACATACAACCAAACGAGGACGGTGGACAAATTCGTTAGATGATAAAGAAGGAATCGTCTGCGTGTATTTCTATATATGCGGGATTTTCATTCAAATCAGTCTAGTTGGGGCGTACGCATTGTACGGCCATATACCGGTTTACCGCGTTGGCGTCTATGCGCTTGGACATCCGTGGCGGATTCAATTCCAAGTTTTGCAATCAATTTTCGCAGCGTATTATTATGCAACGTTTTTTTCTTCCCTCTTCATTCTCGGGTTTCCAGCAATTGTTTTTATTTTTGGGCTTCTAAAAATAATTAAAGAAATGAGGTACAAGTTCAAATTTTAATTATTTGACTTACGTTTGTGACTTACTTATGTGTGTAAAATAATAGTAGACACAGATAATTATAATTTGAAATGAATTAAAATCAATTTTGATTATTCAGAACAAACAATCCGCGTTATTGGACCAAGGGAATCCTGCGGACCCGTCCTGAATTCATGAAAGTTTGGAGGATGTTACAAGTTTGGAATGTCAAATATACGAATATTTATTCCACCGTGATATTCGTTGCCAATCAATGGATTTTCATTTTATTTGTAGTGTACTACACATATTGCTTTATTCGGTTAACTGGTTTCTTAGCAGCGGCTGGTTTCTTTGCAGCCATGTCCGGCCTTGGATTTCTGCTAATGTTTTACTCAACGCATGCGCAAGTCTACGAGGATTCCCAGAAAATGTTGCATGGTTGGAGTCATAAATTGGGCGGGAAGCGCTGGCGACGGTTCTTATTGAGTGCAAGACCGTTGAGAATCCACATTGGCCGCTTTTATTTTGTTGATAAAGGGATGGTTCTTAAAATGATGGGAATTATTTTAGATGCTACCGTCAATATTTTGATTGCCAAGTAGTGGTAATTGCAAAGCGCTGTTAAACATTGAATTTACAATATTATGAATTATATTATGAATAATATTGTATCCTCAATCCTCACTATATTAATATTTTTACATGTTCGTAACTCTAGCTTTGATCCCTATCTCATCCTAAACCGCTTATATGATTTTAGTCGTACCGGGGTCAACTGATAGGGCATGAAGTGTACTTGCAAACGCGAGAGTTCATGACTTGGGTAGTTTGACCTCCCGGTCAGTTGACATTTAACCCAGGTCGAACTACAAACCTTTAGCGATTTCAGTGAAATTTTCAGGAAACCTTTCTTTTAGCAAATCAATTTGCAATATAAGACCGCGATCCATACGTATATTAGCAAAAAATGTAAAAAACGAGCTTTATGTTTTGAATATTTAAAAAGTAAGCATTTCCTGTTCGACATTTTCGCCGGAATAAACGGGAAAGTACACTGGAACCTCGCTATAAGAGGCCTCCATATAAGAGAATTCTCGCTATAAGAGATCTTTTTGGCTCGCATGTCATACATGGTTATATGCATACATTTATAAGAGAATTTCTATATAATAGGCAGATTTTGGTGATTTATAGCGTTCTCTTATAGCGAGGTTCCAGTGTATTCCGCCCATGGTCCGGAGCCCACAGCTTCATCAACAAGTATTTTAATATAAGCCCCTTTCCGAATTAGACTTCATATAAGCTCCTTTTTTACACTGTGAAAATCAAATAAGCTTTTGTTTGTTTGTTCGACGTTATGTAACTACCCAAAATGATGACTGTACCATTAGGATTATCACCCTGTCTCCGACAGGACTTTAATATTAGTTACAAGTTACAATATTATGAATAATATTTTTGCTGCGCAGTAATATTCCAAAGGGTAAATGTTATTTTTAATCCTTAAAAGCGCGATCAATAAATGTAAAGAACGTTGAGAAAAAAAATTTGTAAAGAAAATTTGTATATGTTTGGGTAACGGTTATTCGATGATGATAATTCTTCAAGATTTTCTTCGGCGTAGTAATCCCTTACTTTAGTCGGCAAGAAAAGCATTTTCAACACTTAAAAGTATGGTTGCGTGTAATTAATCATTGTTGTGTAGGTGTTCCTTAAATAAATAAAACGTTTTTGGAGGAAGCGCTGAAACGATTGAAACTCAATGGAACTGAAATTATGGTTACAACTAAGCTTATCTTGTGATTGGATCTGATTTTGACTAGGCTCTTTAGTGTCCTTGGGTGAGAACCAATACTTGTATTGATCTTAAGTGACACTGTTATGTATTACTAATTACTAGGCCTGGGACCATTTCGCGTTTTTGGCCCTTAAAATTTCGCAAAGGTACAATCAATTTTTCGCAGTATTTCGCGAAATTACAGTCAATTTTTCGCGGTATTTCGTGAAATTGATGACGAATTTTCGCGGTATTTCGCAAATTTCATACACAGTTTCTTAATTTTTTGTATATTCTGGCGGTTTTTAACATCATTTTCACCATTTTACTGAGTTAATTTTAATTTTAAGCAGTTTTAATACCAAAAGTAGATCAAAATAATTTAAGAATTTATTTTTTTAACTAAAATTGATGTTTCTGTTCAATAAATTCCAAAACAAAAATTTTGGAGTTAAAATTTAGCGGTATTTCGTGAAAGTTTTGTATATTTCGCAGTATTTCGCGGTTTTACACTATTTTTCGCGCATTTCGCGTTTTTCGCGATTTAAAAATTTAATGTTTGTGGTTTTAGGATGCTCGGATGTCCAATAAAACAATTTACCCAGCTGGGAATACTTTATTATGAATTTTTAATTTTATCGTGTTTTTCGCGATTTCCCAGCCCTACATATAGTGTTTCAATTAAAATAGTAAATAAAAAAAATAACGTTATTTTAATAGTTTGTTTTCTTGAATGATGGTCTTTTCTTTAATTTCTCCTACAAAGGTCCTGCTTAATTGGTGCGTTAGTCGAGTTCTGCGAGTGTTTTCAGCTGTACATACCAGATTTTTAATAGCTATACACTCCTCCCCAGTACAGGCTTAATGTTCCTTGAATTAGAAATTTCTTTACCGCAGTTGTACTCTGATAGGCAATTAAATGATATTCTTGCATCTTTAATTTGTATATTTTATAATGTCATCAAGGTACTACCAACAAAGAAACCATACTGACGTTTGCCTTTGTGCTTGTTTTCAAATCTTGGAAGAAACAAGAGAGTACAAACATAGTCTGACAATCGAATTCCGAATTTTAAATTGCCGATAGTATGCAGTATAAAATCCAATGCAAATTTTTGCTAGTGACGTTTGGAGAAATTGATTGGTGCGGCAGTCAAATTGAAATGGGCACGAATATACAACCGTAACCAAGACAAACTTATAATATTCGCTTCCCGTTTTGAAACAATAAGTGTTCAGAGTTGGAAATATTCATGTAAATGTAAATAATTGTGTATCTTTATTTCAGCGATGCTTACCCGATGTTTTCCAGATTCTAGCATTGTTTTAGAGAAATATCGGGATAATAAACAGTTGATATTGTGCGCGTAAATAAATTGTGATCTTATAATTACACAGTAAACATTGAAAATATCGGATGCTCATAACGCCACCGTAATTATAAATAAACAATAAGCCAATCCGTGTAAACACAATGTGTATTCTTTTAATTGTTTTATAACAGATTAATTTAGATTAATTTGCTTACTAGTTATTTCAACAAGGGCAGGTACTTTCGCTTTATTCAACAACGTGAAACCTAACTGTCTATGTATGTACAATATGTATATATACATATACATGTATATATATATAATATATAATCTATGTATGTATAACAAAAATTTAACTTATCTATAGACAGTAATTTAATTAAAAATGACACCGGTCGTCTGACCACCATGATAGTAAATTGACTTGGAACTGAACTTCCGGTGGTATTATGCCGACTTAGTATAGACTCCTAGGATATAATTGAACTACTTAGGTTTGCCTCTTGTCTTTACGTAAACATACACATAGCTTTGATTATATTATTTTTGGCTTGAATACTTAGCTACCGAAGCAAAGCTGCCCGAGTCAAGTCAGACTTGACTAGGATTCTCATCATTTGACTAGACTTGTGGCATTTTGGGCAAAAGAATTGTGAATTGACTTGAATAAGCTGAAGTCATAGTTACTACGAATTGACTTGACTTGACTTGGTTCCCGGTAAATGTTTTTGAAAAAAAATAGACGAGACTAGCGCTACTTTTATATTAAAGGCGCCAAAATTTTAACATGCGCTTATATGGAGACTTGACTTGACTAGGAGACCAGGTGACTTGATTAGACTATTGGCGGCTAAAATGGTAAGACTTGACTTGACTTGACTTCGTCTTCGGGAATTGGCCAATGACTTGACTTGAATAGACTAGGTATGTGGGGCAAGGTGAAGCGTTTGACTTGACTAGACTTTTAAGCCAAGCGGGCAGCTTTGTACCAAAGTGTTTCGGACAGAAATACTTAATTTTTGCTACTATGTACTACGTTGCGATTTTAAGGACGGATCAATTTTATATGCAATTAGAAGTAGGAATTTAAGTATTTTAATAATTAGTAGTTATTTAGTAATTATAAAATTAGGCTAATCTATTTAATTTATTGTGACAACTAACGCAAATTTAATTATCAGGGGTTTATTTAGGACCAATGTAAACCTGCCTTGTGTTTCAAATGCTTACTTTTCCTACCACAAAGCTTTAAACCCTTTAGCTACTCACAAACATTGCCGTTCAATAAAATGTATAAAGTCAAGGTCTATACGTCAGTGCCATTGCTTTATAAAAATTTAATCCTGTAATTGCAAATAAAAAATTCAAATAGTTCGGAAGCTATGTAATTCGTTCGAAATAAATGAATTTCTTCATTCAATAAAAGCACAAGCTTCCTGTGTAACGTTTTAAGTTTTTAATCAAGTTAGCAAGTTCATTCACATTTTCGAGCACATTCAAGTTTTTCGTACCAAACTATAAAGATAGCATTTTATATCCAACCATGTTGTCGAAGCAAGAAAATATAAATAACTTACGTTTTATGGCTGTTCTATCAAAATTTCTCCTCTTCCCCCTGGTCATTACTACAAACATTACTAGCAGTGGTTCTGAACTTCGTGGGATTCAGTTAAAGAAACAGCGGCAAAGTGAAATAATTTTTAAGGTTTGCTTGCACAAGGCAGGCTGGAAAAAGTTTGCGTATAAATTTATCATTTGTTACGGCTGTATTCATTGTCTGGTTTTATTTTCCCGACTTTTGAGCTCATTAATGTATAGGGGTTCAGATTATAATGTCGTCCGACATATTCCCATACAGTTATTTTTCTCCTTTTGTGGGCCAATTCTGGTTTCGTGGCATGTCTTATGCTTTTTTAAATGGCCGAGCTACACCGTCTTGGTTTTAAACGAAGTATTTGCAAGCATGATTGGTGAGAGCAATTTCTAATTCTAATTTCATTTTTTAATTTAGCGTTCAATCACGTACACCGGACTCTCGCTATAAGAGATCTCCATATAAGAGAACTCTTTCTGTAAGAGATCCTTTGGACCAGCAAATCACACGTAGTTGCTAGCTCTCTCTATAAGAGGATTTCTATACAAGAGACTGATTCTAGTGATTTCTAGCGTTCTCTTATAGCGAGAGTTCGGTGTACATTATCTATTTGAATTTCCCTTACCAATAAAATCAAAAAATGTTGTACTTGTAATTCGTTTATACGCTTGATGAATTCTAGATCAACCACCTCGACGTTTGAAAAATCTTGACAACCAAGAACTTTTGGTGAAATATTTCTGGATTGTCGTCGCAGGAACTGCGACTCTAATGTCCGCTTTTCAAGCTTGGAGCTATAACGCACCCTATGCATTACCATCGCTTTTAATTTCTCTCGAAGAATCTGGTTGGTATTGGTTGGGAGTGTTGCACCTTTATTTATTGGATGCAACGTTTGTCTGGATAATACTTTCCAGTGTTTTCGTTGTATTCCTAAGCCATGCTCTGACGTTTGAAATGCTTAGCTTGAAGTTGGAGAAGTCACAGAAGTTCATTGTTGCAGAATTGATACACGCTGGGTAAATTATTTTGTTTTAAAGGCGTTAATTTTTTTAGCTTATTATTATACACCGGACTGTCGCTATAAGAGATCTCCATATAAGAGAACTCTTTCTGTAAGAGATCCTTTAGACCCAATTACCAAATACAGTCATATGCATACCAGCTCTCTCTATAAGAGAATTCCTATATAAGAGACTGATTTTGGTGATTTATAACGTTCTCTTACAGCAAAAGTCCAGTTATACATAATGTTTTCAATACTGATTTAGCATTTTGTTAAATATCCTGTTAGCTTTACTAGAAACCATTCGTTGGCTGAAGAAATATCTAAGATTCTTACCGAAATCCGAAGAACACAACTGTTTGTGCAGCTTTTTAATCAGAGCAATGAAACCGTCATATTCACAGTAAAGTTAATTTGCATTAATGTGGGAATATCTACTGGATACGGTTGCCTGAGATATTTTATTCATTTTCCATTCACCCGGACCTTGTCTACTGTCCTCTTTTTTGACGCCCTGCTCGCCTTCGTACTAATTTATGACAAAGCTTTCAAAATACCGGAGTACACCAAGTCAATTAAGGCTCTGCTGGACGTTGCTCATCTTCCTCTCGGACACACCAATAAACCGTTAAAGATGGAATTCGCTAGGCAAATATGCTCAATTCCGGCGTTTGGAATTCACGTGGGGTCGTTTACAATGTTGGAGCGGGAATCCACGCTGGTTTTTCTTCATTTCATCTTATACCACTTGGGAAGCTTGCTAGTTTCTACCACGGCGCTGGCCAAATGATTTTCAAATATTCCCTAGCGACTCATAGATTTTAGTAAAAGATTAAAGATAAAGTGTTTTATATTTTAAAATGTTATAAAATCGTAGTATTACATTCATCATGTCTAATAAAAACAAACATTATTTTTATAAAAATTTACAACTATTCGCCAACAGCAATAAGAAAACGGAAACAAATGTATTTTTTATTTGTAATTAACAAGGGAAGCCTTCAGTAGACACAATGTTTACATCATAAACACTTGGTAACCAAGACGACGCCATTGATACGGAAGAGTCCAATTACTCCTCAAATTATTTTCCTCAGTAATGACAATCATTCATTTACTCGAATCTAGACGAAATCTAGACAGAATCTCAAAGGAATCTAGACAGGAAAAATCAAATTGAAAGGAAGCCATTAATGTCGAACGATATAAAACCGGATTAATGTTTGACAAGCTTACTCCTACACATCCAAAAACCTTTTTCCATTATTATCGTAAATATTTATATTCACGGTAAAGTAATTAAAGATAAATAAACTATAAAAGCAATATTTCAAAATATGGGAATTCTGAAGCGCAGTTAGTATGATCGTTATAAATAGACCAATTTCTTTATAAAACACGGAGAAATTCGTAGGTATTGAATCAGTTCTCTCTCGTCCCATTCGTATCGTCGCTACTCTTATCCAACATTCAAGTGCGTCAAGTCATACCATTTCTATATTATTTACATGCAATAAGGCTAACATTATTAAAGCTGTTAAATTATTTTTGTTGCATGATTGTAAAATCTACTATATTTTCAGCCTCACATTGTTCTATAAGGTGAAGATAGAGTAAAGAAGCGTGCACAAAGCGGAAGTTTAGTTTAAGATAAGGCGTTAGGCTTAATATTAGAAACTCGATATAACGGTTCGCTTTATAATAACATAATCCCTATACCGGCTGGAGTGTTTCCGCCCTAGAAATAAATTTACATCTAGTTGTGACTCTTTCAGGCGAGCTTCTGCAATTTCATTCAAATTTTGCTGGTTTATATGCAAAATGCCGTTATAAAGAGTGTCCACTGTATTTTTTTTAATTAATCAAGTACATGCTGTATTTTATGGGTTTACTCATACAATAACCTGTTTAAATTCGATCATTGTGAATCATCGTTTACATTTTAAATCAATTGCATTTATTATCGTTGACTGAACATAGGCCGGCAGTGTTTGTGAGACTTACACACACAGGCAAGTACATATGTACAATACAAACATACCGGATTGTTTGCATGTAAAAAATTAACTATTAGAAAAACTATTAGAAAGCATAAAGGTACTTGTTCAAACAGACCATTACCGGCGAGTTATTTTCGAACTGCGGATCAATTGCTTTTGTGTAGCAGGCATATCCTTGGTTAATGAATGTTTGCCCAATTAGTTTTTTATTAGAACAATAGAGGAGCATCATTGGTCAATAGTTTCAGTATACCGGTTAACCTGCTTTATTGCGGTTCTCTTGTGTGAACGTAATGCCAAGTCTAGATGATGCCGTTGACACGTGTTGTTTAACAAAGATAACGGTGACCTGATTTGAAAACTAACTTCCTTAGTAATTTACAAAATGACCAGCTATGCATGTAACATTTTGTGTGGAAATATAATTTGACAGTTTATGGGCTTGTGCACGGACAAATTTAGCATTGGCTACATTATGTTTGATTTGACAACTGAGCTCGTTATCCATTTACAACTAAATTTATATTTATATCTCCGGTTCATTGCAATTAAACGGGCAAACCCACTTTATACAATTATAAATTAGACTTTAAGGTAAATATACTTCGAGCTGTTAATTGATATTTGCAGCAATTCACGAACTCTAATATTAGCCCAAATAATCGAATTCACGTAATTACGAATTAATTTTGCACGATTTAAAACGTGGTTAATTTTTTAAATGCTGAATTACATTATCCTTGAAGCTTTTAATGTTTATTAGAGATCAATATTTGGTACAAGGTTAACACATTAAACGTATTTAGTGGTTATATTTACTTATGAGAGTAATTGGGAGTTAAACGTTCAAAAAGTCGGAATTACAGCAATTTCAAAGAACACGCTTTATACCCTACGATAACCGTTTTTTTCTCGGGTGGTTCTTCAAAAAGATACTTGAATATTTGGTGCACTTCCATGAAAGAATAAGACAAAAATTCTAAAGCGTCCATTGAATTTAACCATGTTGTCGAAGCAAGAAAATAGGAATAACGTGCGTTTAATGACTTTGCTCTCGAAATTCCTGCTTTTACCTATTAGCGTTGCTACCAAGAGTAGTAGCATTTCTTCTGAAAATCGTAAGATTCCATTTAGGAACCATCGCTCTAGTGATGTAATTTATAAAGTTTCTCTGCAGAATACGGGTTGGAAAATTTTTGCTTATAAATCAATCATTGGTTACGGCTGTTTTCACTCCATAGTTATAATTTTCCGACTTTTGTGCTCATTGTTGTATGCGGGAGCGGGCTCTAATGGCGTTCTCCATATTCCTATACAATTATTTTATGCCATTTGTGGGCCGACGCTGATCTTATGGCAAATCTTATGCTTTTCCAAATGGCCGAGCTACACTGTCATGGTTTTAAATGAAGTATTTACTGACTTGACTGGTAAGATTTGTAAAATTTTAAGTTGTATTTTAAAATTACGAACCCATTTTTACGATCGGTCCAAACAACTACCATACTAATAAAAAACAATTGGAGTATATTTTCATCTTACTATGCATTGTAAATATTTCAGACCTACCGTCTCGAAGTATAAAAAATATTGACAAACAAGATCTGTTAGTTGAGTACTTTTGGATTCCCGTCGCTGGAACAGCAACTCTAATGTCCGCATTTCAAGCGTGGAACTATAAAGCGCCGTATGCTTTAACATCACTGATTATTTCCCTAGAAGAATCTAGTTGGTATTGGTACGGTGTTTTGCCGCTGTTTTTATTGGATGTAACGTTTGTCTGGACCATACTCTCCAGTGTATTGGTTGTATTGCTAAGCCATGCTCTAACATTTGAAATGTTAAGCTTGAAATTGAAGAAGTCGAAGAATCTTCTTGCTACTCAATTGAAGGAAGAAAGGTAAACAATTGTTTAACTAATAGTTTTAAAATATTTTCTTTTGATAAAACATGTAATACTTACAAATTGATAGTTATTTCTTAACGTTACCTACGTTATCTTTATAAGGAATCATTCGCTGGGGGGACGAATATCCGACATTATCCAGGAAATGCGAAGAACACAGCTCTTTGTGCAGCTTTTTAACCAAAGCAATGAAAACATCGTCTTTACTGTAAAGCTTATTTGCATCGTCTTGGGAATACTTGGTGGATATGGCAGTTTAAGATACTTCACATCGTTCCCATTCACAAGGATCTTATCCAGCGTAGTTTTTTCAGATGTTACGCTCTGTTTTGCGCTATTCTACGACAAAGCATTCAAAGTACCTGAATATGCGAAGTCAATTAAGATTCTGCTGGAGGTTTCTCAAATATTTTCAGACGGCACTAGTAGACGAACCAAGCTGGAGTTTTCTAAACAAATACGCTCAATACCTGCGTTTGGAATTAGGGTAGGGTCTTTTAAAATGCTAGAGAGAGAGTCTACACTGGTTTTTCTTCATTTTATCGTATACCACTTGGGAAGCCTGCTAGTGTCAACAAAAGTGCAGGCTAAATAACGCTCCAATTATTATTAGTTAAGTATAAATATTTATTACAACAGTATTTGTAACTGACCTAGCGTGTGCAAATAAACCTCGTGAGTTCATAACACGAATGTGTTTGACCATACTTATTCAATAATATAAAATCTTAGATGTTTTCAATCTTGTAACTAACCCAGTTGTTTGATAATGAATTGCGCCATTAAATTTGTGCAAGCCACAAATCATTTATATATAAGAATATAAGAGTGACACTCGAACTTTGAATATGTAAGTATATCAATATTGACAAGTTACAATGTTAAATAACGGTACATCTTTCCCCAAACTAAAATCGTTCTCTAAATTAAACCAAAACATATATAACTAGATATTTATAAATCGTTTACAGATGTAGTAATATATCTCTATAAGGAAACAATGTAAATCAGTTTGCATCTGCTCTTATTGAAAGGTCCTTTACATATAGCACATAATAAAAATGTTTTGAATTTGGTTTTTATTAGCTAATGAATGGCTTAAAATTAAAACTCAGATGGCCTTGACTACATACTACAGTTTGCAGAATACAGTGGAACCTCGCTATAAGAGAACGCTATAAATCACCAAAATCTGCCTCTTATATAGAAATTCTCTTATAGA
>JAQGAK010004887.1:0-11230 GCA_034696945.1 Lipothrix lubbocki
AATAAATACAAAATAAATACAAAAATAAATACAAAAATAAATACAAAAATAAATACAAAAATAAATACAAAAATAAACACAAATTAAATACAAAAATAAATACAAAATAAATACAAAAATAAATACAAAAAAAGGCACAAATAATACTGAAAATGAAAAAAAATAAAATTGAAACAGCTTTTTTATTTGACAAAAATTAATGAAAAAAATTGAAAAAACTGTGAGAATAACATCACAAAATGTGAAATAAATTTGGAAATAAATCTCCAAGAAGCCTAAACATATCGTGAAAAAACTCTCAAAAATCAGTGTCAGAGGATTGCAGAATAAGTAAAAATTCCAGTGAAAGTCGGCGTCAAAAGTCCACAATGGGTTAAAATTCCCCAGGAAATTGCACAGAGGAAATGATTAAGTGAGCACAAAGGAAAATGAGCGGTGCGGCAAGAAGGCCGGTGGAAAGAAAAATGAAGGGATGCCATAAGGGAGGAAAGGCGTGAAATTGACAATTTTTTCCCTCTGACAACTTTGAATTAAAAAACCTTCCTAATGCCTTCCCCAGCATATGACAATGCCGCTCAAAAGTAACAAAAACTTTCCCTGTACTTTTCATTTTCTCATCGCCTCTCCCTTTCATTTTCGGATTAAAAATGTAAAAAAAAATTTTTTCTTCGTGAGTGAAAGTGGAGAAAGTAAAGGGAAAAAAGAGGGAAATGTCCTTTTATATGTTTTACATGTAACGTACATATGTATATAAGCACATATATGTACATCAAATGTTTATACAATCTATCTAAAACACATTCCACGTCTATTTTTACAAAAGATTTTTTTTTCGCCCATTTTTTTTTCAAAGCGTCTGTTGCTTTTGTATGCACTTTTCCGCGTATGAAAAATTGGACGTTAAAAGAGAAAACCAGACATTAAAGGGAGGAATTGGACGTTGAAAGGAGCTCCAGCAGAAAATCGAATTTTTCAAGCTCCACTGAAGTTTTTGGCACTTGCAACAATAATTCTTCTTTTTCTTTCCCTCCGCCCGCACATAGGAACGATACCGAGATTTTCTCCTTTCTGCAGGGGAAAATGAATGGCGTTCGACCAGATTATTTTTTTTCCTTCAAGGGAAAATTGCCATTCTTGTTGAGAGCCACCGAAATTTACCGCCAATCATCTTCCCCTTTTTTTGTGGATTTTATAGCGGTAAATAGAGTCGTTCAAAAATTATTTCAGCAATTTTTCCAAATGGCGATATTTTTCAATTTGTTTTAAATACTTTTCAACAATAATTGTTAAAAACGTTTGTGGAAAATTCAGAAGAAACTTTTGGACAACGTTAAAAAATTCAATTTCAAATTATTTTCATGAATTTCAGGGGGAAATAAATCTTATGAATGTTTTTTCAGAAATTGTTTTATAAAAACTAAATTTAAATTCTGGTAAATTCTTAAAAATGTTTTGAAGAACCTAGATAAAATATAAAATTTAAAGTGCACAAAGCAAGAAAAATCAATTGAATCGGAAAAATTAACATAAATTTTTGATATTTCCAAAAATGTCGAAACAAATGATAAAAGTACCAAAAAACAATTCTAATTATATAAAAGCACAGAAAAACAACTGGAATTTTTAAAAAGCGCAAGGAAGTAAATTAGTTAAATTAAAATAATTTTAATTTAAAAACATTCACGAAAAAAATTTAAAAAATGAAAAAAAAACAATAATTTTAATTTGTAAAAAATCCAAGGAAAAATTCAAAATTTTAAAAAATTGCATAAAAATAATTTGAATTTTTAAAAATATGCAAGAAAATAATTTGAATTTTTAAATTACTTCAAATAATAATGTAAAATTCAAAAAAGTACATACTAAAATAAGTGAAGTTTAAAAAAGTTCTAGAATAGTGAAGTTTAAAAAATTACTACTATCGAAATAAATGAAAGGAGACAAATTTTGCAAAGAATTATCAATTCAATAAAATTCAAAAATTGACTTGGAAAAATACGTAAAATTCTAGCAATTTAAAAAATACTGATTTAGGAGAATGTTCATACTTTTATTTCAAAATTTTCAAACATTTAAAAAAAAATTTCAAACATTTTAAACAAATTTTTAAACATTTTAAACAAATTTTTAAACATTTTAAACAAATTTTCAAATTCTTTTCAAAATTTTTTTGGCAAAACCTAATTGAAAATATACCTGGAAGTGCTGAAAATACAAAAAAAACGAATAAATTTCTGGTTTAAATTGAAGTCTGAACTCATTTGTTTTTATTTCTCTCTCGCAAAACAAAAAAACATCCCCCACACTACAATGTAATTATTAATTCTACACACACACACACACAGAAATTCTTCTGTCATCATTTTCCTCCTCCCCATCATTTCTCCACCATAGAAGTAGAAACTTCTAAAATGGTATGTCTTTTGCCCGATAAAAACATAAAAAATCGTTTTAATCAACCGACTTTCATTTCCTCCGCCACCGCCACCGCGCCGCACCAAGAGAAAAATTGCCGTGGAGCAATAAGTAATATTTGTATTATACTTTCTATCCACACTAAAAAGAGAAAATCTTACATGAGGAATTGGTTTCCCTTCACTTTCCCCACTTTTCCCGTTATTACAACCGTATTATCAATGTGACTTATAGCGCTAAATGGAGACATTTATTTTTATTGGGCATTTTTTATCCCTCATTTGTCTTATTTTTTCTCCTCATATTTTTTTCCTGAAGCTCTTTTTTTTAAAAAAAATCTTTTTTCCTACACAGGCGGGTCACAATAATAAAACATTATTGTCAAATTTCGCCCGACCCTTTCAATAGTTCGGTTGGATGGGCTGAACTTTTACTTTGGGTTGAATTACGGGGTGTCACATAATTATTATTTCTTTATTTCAGGGAAAGCGGAAAATTATTTTGTGGGATTTTTACGCCGTTTAGGGCCTTTTTCAGATTTCGTATTTTTTTGTTTTTTATTTAAATTTTCATTTTTGTTTTAATTTTTAATCAAATTTTGATTTTTGTTTTAATTTTTATTCAAATTTTGATATTTTTAAACTTTTAATCAATTTTTGATTTTTGTTTTAATTTTTATTCAAATTTTGATATTTTTAAACTTTTAATCAATTTTTGATTTTTGTTTAATTTCTAATCAAATTTTGATTTTTGTTTTAATTTTTAATCAAATTTTGATTTTTGTTTTGATTTTTGTATTTTTAATCTTTTTATTTTTGATTCAACCTTTAATCAAATTTTGATTTTTGTTTTAATTTTTAATCAAATTTTGATTTTTGATTTAATTTTTAATTAAATTATATTTTTTGTTTTTAATTTTTAATCAAATTCTGATTTTGTCTTAATGTATCTTGAGTTAAATTTTAATTTTTGTTTAAATTTTTGTAATTTGAGTCAAATTTTAATTTTGTTTAAATTTTTGCAATTTGAGTCAAATTTTAATTTTTGCTTTAATTTGTATTTCAAATTTTATTTTATTTTGAATTAAGTTTTTATTTATTTTGTAATTTATTTTTATTTTGTACCAAATTTTCATTTTATTTTGTAATTTTATTTTTATTTTGTATTAAATTTTTATTTTATTTTGTAGTTTTCATTTTGTTTTGAATAAGATTTTCATATAATTTCATATTTGATTTCTACTTTTTAAACTAAATTTTATATTTATTTCGTAGTGTTTTTTATTTCAATTTTATTAAAATTCTTTTTTAAATACTAGAAAAAGTTAAAAAAAAATATTTTCAAATTAATATTAAAATTTAATTTTTCTACACAAACGTTCCTCAAACCACAAAATACACGCAAAAAAACCCTAAAAATTTAATGGAAAACAAGCCGACAAACTTTTTAAAGGAAACAAAAATAAATGCAGAAAAACATGAATATAAAAAGTTACCCTCTCATTCAAAAAAGCTTTTCAAACCATCGTTATTACAGTTTTACAGTCTGCAAATGATGAGTTTTCTGATGGTAAAGAAACAGAAAGCCAGCAAAGATAAAAATAAATTGGAACGATGATGATGCACACGGGAAATTGCGCAATTTCCAGAGAAATTGAATTTTTATTGGAACTTTTTCAATTTAAAAATCCATGGTTATGCCAACGTTTATGGTGAAATTAGGGTGAATACCTGTTTCAAATTTAATTTTCAAAGTTGTTTTAAATAATATTTTCTTTAAAATTTCTGTAAATAAATTTGAAAATTTTTATGAAAAAAAATAATTTATTGTCCATACGAAATCACATTTCCCGCCTTGATTTATTTTTATTTGTTTCCCTGCCCCAATTCCTCAAAAATACTTTTTCGTATATGAAAAACCGTGTGGAGGAAAATCCAAATAAATAAATAAATAAATAAATAAATAAGCACACGTGAATCCCATAAAGAGCAACACTATATAAAAACGGCAATATAAATCTTCCGCTGACAATTTTTATTACGATTTGCACTTGATTTTCACCTTGGCACGATTCAAGAGAAAAAGAGAGAAAAAGAAAAAACATAAAAAAGGAAATGGTTTTTTATTAATAAAATGAATTTTGTCTGGGGAATTTTCGTCGTGAATTTTTCGCAGTGGAGCAGCAATAATTTGTTTGTTTGAATAAGAAAAATGATAAATTATTTTCTTGTGTGTAGGAACGCATTGATTCTCACGCACTTAGCAGGCAAAACGCACTTTGTTCACTTGAGCGTGAAAATCAACAACGTTATTTATGGCTGATGGAGCTCATCTACAGGAACTTGGAGATTCAAAAGGTGCTATAAAAATAAAAGTAAATTAATCAAAAAACAGTGTTTGTTTATTAATATATTATTTTTATCAAAATCATTAAAATTGTCAAATGTACCAAACTAAATTGTCTTGAAGACAATGCAAGAGACAATTGCTAAATGTGCTAATATCATTAAAATTGTAAACGTGCTAAAATCATTAAAATTGTAAACGTGCTAAAATCATAAAAACTGTAAACGTGCTAAAATCATTAAAATTGTAAACGTGCTAAAATCATTAAAATTGTAAACGTGCTAAAATTATGAAAATTGTAAACGTGCTAAAATCATGAAAATTGTAAACGTGGTAAAATCATGAAAATTGTAAACGTGCTAAAATCATGAAAACTGTAAACGTACTAAAATCATGAAAACTGTAAACTTGCTAAAATCATGAAAATTGGTAAACGTGCTGAAATCATGAAGACTATGCCGTACTAATATTTAAAAAAAGCCAATTTAGACAAATTCAGACAAATTTCCAATTCCGCTAAATTTAGACAAATTCTCAAATGTGTCAAATTTAAATTAAATTCTCAATTGCTATAAATTCATGACAATTTTTGAAAGCACAAACGTACCAAACTCACTAAAATTGTAAAATGTATCACAATCGTAAAAATTGTCAAGTCAAATGTACTTAAATCGCGTAAATTTGCCAACATACGTTTTTAAATGTAATGAAATAACAATTCCAGGGGAATTTAGTCGTTCCAAATTCATAATAAATACGAAATTTGTACCAAATCCATTATAATGCTCAACTTTGCTAAAATTGTGGAAATTCCTAAATGTAACGCTTTCAAAAGGAAATTTTCCATTGTACAAAATTCATGGAATTTCTCAAATGTATTAAATCATAAAAATTTCTAAATTTACTATAATAACAAATTATGTTCAAAATGCACTAAAGCCAAGAAAATTTTAAAAAGTACTAAACTCAACCAAAATGCGTAAATTACGAATGTCGTTAAAACGTATAAAAAATTACAAAAACTGTGCAAAATTACAAACATGGCTTTTATTTTATACTTAAGCTTTTATTTTATGGGAAATCCAATAATAGGCATGTAATAGTCGCAAAAGGGAAGGAAATCCCTCGAAAGTGGCCTAATCCTCGTAAATATCGAACAAGAACATTTTTGAAGCTTTAGACGCGCATAAAACGGCAATAATAACAAAATAAGTAAGTAATTGTTGTGTGTTATTCTGGAGAAGAGCGGATTTTCGATGAAACGAAATTCCCCGTTTTAATGCATGCAAAGCTTATGGAGGCTTATGGGGATAAGAGGAGACCTTCGTAATAAAACAACAACAACGATCTCTTCAACAGAATTAACTTTACTCTCCACTTTCTTTCCTTTCGCGCTTTTGGCTTATTTTAGCACCTTTTGTTTTATTTTAGCTCATTTTGTGTTATTTTAGCACATTTTGAATTTTGTGTTATTTTAGTACATTTTTAATTTTGTTTCATTTTACCAACTTTTTAATTTTATTTCATTTTACCAATTTTTAATCTTGGATTATTTTAGCATTTTTTAAATTTTGTATTATTTTAGCATTTTTTTAAATTTTGTATTATTTTAGCATTTTTTTAAATTTTGTATTACTTCAGCATTTTTTTAATTTTGTATTATTTTAGAATTTTTTCAACTTAGTATTATTTAGGCACGTTTTAAAATTTGTGTTATTTGAGCACCTTTTGAATTTTGTATCAGTTTGCTACATTTTAGTTTTGTATTATTATAAGCTCCTTTTCAATATTGTATTGTTTTAGCACCTTTTCAATCCTGTATTATCTAAGCACCTTTTCAAACTTGTATTATTTTAGCACCTTTTGAATTTAGTTTTTTTAAGCACCTATTCAATTTTGTATTATTTAAGCACCTTTTCAATCTTGTATTATCTGAGCACCTTTTCAAACTTGTATTATTTTAGCACCTTTCGAATTTTGTATTTTTAAGCACCTATTCAATTTTGTATTTTTTAGCACCTTTTGAATTTATTATTATTTTAGCACCTTTTGAATTTAGTATTATTTAGCACCTAATAAATTTAGTATTATTTTAGCCTCTTTAAAATTTTGATTTATTAAATCACCTTTTGATTTTGTATTTATGTTTGTCCCCTTTCAATTTTGTATTATTTCAGCACCTTTGGTATTATTTTAGCACCGCTTGCATAGTTGTAGTACGTTTTCAATTTTGTACTATTTTAGCACCTTTTGAATTTTGTATGAATTTAGCACCTTTTCAACTTTATTTTATTTTAGCACCTTTTAAATTTTGTATGATTTTAGCGAATTTGCGATCCCACCATTTATTGCTGTTTTTTCTATGTATTTGTTACCTTTTGAGCACCTTTTCTATTTTTCAGCGAATTCCGACAAATTTATTGAAATAGTGCTAAATTTCTTCAGTATAAGTAATTATAAAAAATACATAAAATAATATTAAACTAATGTTCTTTAAATTCAAAATTGCCATTTGTAGCAAAAAAATGAGGAAAAATTGCTCAACTCCGCAAACATTTTGGTTGAAGGGCCCGTTAATAATGTGTTCGCAAAACTCTCGTCGAGTAGTACAGCTTTCAACAATAATAACCCGCTTGCTTGTTTCGCTAATTTCCGGGGATTTCCCGGATTTTCATCTCTATATGCCCGCATCTCTCTATATGGGAAATGTTGTTGTGTATGCGTATAGTGCTGTATATAGGAGATGGGTTGATTTTGTAAATATAGACGGGAATATTTTAAAAGCCTATTAAGATTAGAGGGGAGATAAGGGCGGGAATGAGGATCCTCATCATAATTTTCTCCTTTCGAGGAGATCGCCAGTCTCCGAAACCGGAGGTTTTCCCCGCGCGGATTAACAAGATTTTAAGTCAGTCTCCCCCATAAGATCCTCGGCTTTATTATTATATAAATAATTGCATTATATTCCCCATACGTCTACAACAAATAAGGGGAATATTGGGCGGAGAAGGGCGAAGATATGCTGGGAATAATTTTCGGGAAATGCCTTAAATATAGGGAAACTTGCATTAATAAATCCCGTAATTAATTCCCATACTCCATGTGTGCGGCAGCTCCAATTAATTTAAGGAAATGCCTTGGAATTTGGAAATTTCCTTAAGACGATCAAGGACGTCGAGGAATTTTCGTGGGAGGAAACGGATTCTCAGCTTGTTGGGATTGCGATTTGATTTCCAAAATTTATGGGGCATACAAAAATCTTTTGGTTTGGAATTCCTTATAAAATTAGCATCAAAATTTGTAAGCAAAATAGCACGAAATTTTGTATCAAATACTTGGAATAAAACGTTTTTAAAGGAAATTTTTTTTAATTACTTTTAGAATGAGAGACAATTTGGTGAAAATCCAAAAATTAAACAAATTTTGCACACCGCGTAGCAAAATTTGTAGAAAGCGTAAAATTTAAAAAATTTGAAAGAAATAAAAAATTCGTCATTTTCTAAAATTCAGAAAATTCAAAAAAGATTTTTTTAAAAGTCTTGAGAAAACAAATTTTGAGACAAAGCAAGGAAAGTTTTGCATTTTCTGAAAATTACAAAAAAATTGACGTTTGGCAAAATTCAGAAAATTTGAAGAAATTGAAAAAAATCAAATTTAGGAAATTTTTAGAAAAAATCGAGAAAAAAGATTTTGTAAAAATCAGAAAATTTTAGGAAATTAAAAACACAGGAAATTTAGATTGGAAAAAATAATTTTTTTGTAAAAATCAGAAAAGTTTAATAAATTTTGAAAAAAAGTTTGGAAATTTTGAAACGAACTGATGATAATTTAATATTTAACAAAAATTGAAACTGTGTTTTGAAAACGTGTAAAAATTAGGGAAATTCATTTAAAGCGGCCATCAAATTAGACAAAACAAGTTCTAAAAAATTCAGAAAATTTAAAAAAAGTATAACAATTTTTTTAATCTTTCAAAATTTTCAAAACAGCAAAACTAAATTTTTTTACACCCAAATCAATGTGTTCAAAAAACCTAATGTAATTATAACTTTGTGTAAAATTTAGTAAATAATTTATTTAAATTTTCCATTTGGGATAAAATAAATTAAATAGAGAAAAAACATGTGAGCAATAATGGTTGAATATTTGATGCCATCTTTTCTAGACAAAAGTTTAGCATATGTGTGTGTATGGCTATAAGCATAAATGTGTAAATGTGTAAATGTGAGCAAAACAATTCACGGTAGCACAAACAATAATAATCCGGAATGCGGAAAACCCAGTTTTTACAGCCGCCCGCAGTTGGAAAAGAGTGACAGTTCCGCTGAAACTTCTGCTCTTCGTCGGATTGTTTTGACGTTTTCTCCCGTTGTAGTTTTAGTTTCATAAATATATATGATTAATTTCTGTTCTGTCTCATCACAAATCTGCCTCAGTTGGTTTTGGCAGCTTGTGTTTTTGAGTTAGAAAAACTTTTTTTCAAGCAATAAAATATTCGTAAATAAATTATTCGGATTTTATTTATTTATCTGGATATTTAGTTTTTTACTATTTATTTTAATATTTATTTATCTACATTTTTAAAGTTTATTATTATTTATTTTAATATTTATTTATCTAGATTTTTAAAGTGTATTATTATTTATTTTAATATTTATTTATCTAGATTTTTAAAGTGTATTATTATTTAATATTTTAATTATATTATTTATTATTTTTTATTATTTTATTTATATTATTTATTATTATTTATTTTATTATTGATTTTATTATTCATTTTATTATTTATTTTATTATTTATTTTATTATTAATTTTATTATTAATTTTATTATTAATTTTATTATTTATTTTATTATTTATTTTATTATTAATTTTATTATTAATTTTATTATTTATTTTATTATTTATTTTATTATTTATTTTATTATTTATTTTATTATTTATTTTATTATTTATTTTATTTAACTGGCATTTTAAATTTTAAAAATGAACGCGTTCCAATTAATATTTGTTTTTATTATTTAATTAAATTTTAATTAATTAATGAAAACATGTTTCTAGCACAATATGCAATTATCTACTATTAACAAGCCCGTTTGTTAACTTCAAAGAGTAATGCGCAATAAAGCTTAACGAGACCCGATTTCTGGTTTTCCACCCGCGTGGACAGGTTTACGTGTACATGCACCAATTAACAATTCCACGCTTTTCATATCCAATTATAAATTCCCTCAAAGCCTTTTTGAACGATATTTACTGAAATTTGGGTAAAGTAATTTATCTTGACATAACGAGTGGAGGTGAAGTAAATACTAAATAATTTGTCAAAGGTACACAAATGCAAGTGCACAAATATTTACTTTCACAATTTCCTCTATGGCTTATGTACTACAAACAAATTTTATTTATTACAAATATCATTACACGAAAGGAAAAGTATGCATATTATGTACATCGCATGGGTTATACAATTTAGGTACATACAACCATATTAGCCAAGCTTGCGCTGGCATAAAGAAACCTACGGTATAGTCAATCTCAATTAATATACACAGTTTATTTTTGGAATAAAATATCTTTGTGTTAGAATGCAATAATAAAATTATTTTCGCCGTATTTTGTTACGGTTGTGGTAGTTATATCACCGTGGAAACCATACTGACAATGGTATATTTCGAAGGCTAATTTCCATTTAATTCAGTTAGGAAAACAGTACAGTGGACTCTCGCTATACGAGACTTCCATATAAAATACAATTCATTTGACCAGATCACGTGGAGCCGCTGGTCACATGTGGGAGTTAATAATTCGATGTTTGTAAACGGGGTCAGCCTGTCGTGCATATGTACACAATATGTAGCTCTCTCTACGTAAGAAAATACCAATTTCCCAAAAGTTTTATTTTGCCTCACGAATGAAGTTGTCATTCAAAAGCTTGAAATTATGTGAATAAAATCAAGTTATTAAATGATTTCTAATTAACCACGTAAGTCAAGAGAAATTGAAGATAATTGAGAAAAAATCGTTCAAACAGACTAATTTTTTAGTGATGTCGATTGGTCTTCTATCAAGATGAATCCAGCGTAATACACTGGACTCTCGCTATAAGAGACCTCCATAGAAAAGCAGATTCTTAGAAAGTTCCTTAATGGTTTCGTATGTCATACAATTACACTGAACTCTGGCTATAAGAGAACGCTATAAATCACCAAAATCAGTCTTAGAAATTCTCTTATAGAGAGAGCTAGGTTGCATTTAACTATGTATGACATGTGGGCTCAAGAAATCTCTTACAGAGAGAGAGAGAGTTCTCTTATATAGAGATCTCTTATAGAGAGATCTCTTATAGAGAGAGTCCGGTGTACATACATGCTCATCATTGAAAAATTTGTTACACTGAACTCTCGCTATAAGAGAAGGCTATAAATCACCAAAATCAGTCTCTTATATAGGAATTCTCTTATAGAG
>JAQGAK010004888.1:0-11226 GCA_034696945.1 Lipothrix lubbocki
CGAACACCGCCTCTTAAGCCACCAAATCCAGCAGAGGTTTTCGACACTGTGTTCTGGTCGGACATTAGCACAAGACTAAAATATTATTTACTGCTGCAAAGAAAATTATGCGCATGCGTAATTGCACATGAATAATTTAAAAACGTTTATGAGAAAATTAAATACGTTTGTATATGCTCGCATATATATAGAAGAATGGGATTAAAATGCTAACTTAAACGTTTATAAATGAATTTATGCTGATACTCTTAAATAATAAAAATGTTTATGAGAATATGACAAACGATGATAAATGAGGGTCAATGACATGTGTGATTCACCTGAAAACGTTATTTCTAATAATAATTTTATTGATCATTAAACATTACAAATAACTTCATTATTAATCTTTTTTACAACGTTTACACGGAATTTCTTTAACGACTAATTCTTTGTCCAATTCTCGTTCCCGCATCATCGCATTGACGCGATCACGTGATTTTACAATTTCGCCGCACTCGAGCACAAGTTTATCGGGGTTATCGTCGTATAGCTGGGCATAAAGGCCCGGAAACTGCTTGATAACGTACCTTTCATCCTCGGTTAAAAGCACCAGGTCCATCAACGTAGAACGGAGCTCTTCAAATTTCTCCCGCTTCGACTCGAAAGTAAAGCCAGGTGGTAGGTGAAGTACGCAGCAAGCCCTGATCAGCATCGCGTGCATTTGGAAGAGGAAATCCACCTGCCTGGGACGTTTGATGACCTCATGGACCACGTCATCGACCATTTCGTCTACCTCAGACACGCACATATTGGTCCTCATAGCCCCACGAAGGACGCCTTTCCTTACGCGTTCTTCCACATCCTTAGAATCGATGTCTCCTTGTGCCATCCGGCTATTAAGATTGAAGCCTCTTTCCGCATAACCGGGTGTCCTGAACAGCGCCATGGTAACTGAATAGCTGTAAAAATAGAAAAATTATTAATTATCCTTGATTTATTTTGGTTTTTGCACAAACGATAATATTAGCATATACTACAAAAATGAAAAATATTTTAAAAATATACTTTTGTAAACTAAACGTTTTACGTTACCTTTGATGTGCGGTGATAGAGTTTAAAATGAATTTGTCCATAAATGCAACCCCGTTATAAACCTATATAAATGAATGGTGCCCTTGTTTAAAGGAACAAATCAAGGTTGCTGGAAAGAAAAAGTTGCCACAATTTTACTGGATATCTGGAATAAATTGATTATTCATTTAACTAATGTGCATTTAAACCACCACAAAGTGATTAATCGGCATAATTATGTCAAACGAAGTGTTAAACATGGGTCATTGAATGGACCGTGGAATTGAAGTAGATTCTTTATCCTCCTTTTCTCATTTGAATTCTCATTCATTGCACACTTGCCGCTTCTGCAAGTTGTTTACTTTTTTTTTGCTTTATACATTAGAGCACGAGCATTTATTTTCCATTTATTTTTGCAATGCAAGATTTTTTTTAAAATTTCATTTCCATGACAACAATTACGAATATACGTGAAAACCATATAAAAACAGCCATAAAACACTCAATAGCAATTTCTGAGGCTCCGGAGATCTTTGAGCTTTGGAGTAAAATTGATATTGTATCATTTACATTATTGAACATATGACCCGGAAAGTGGACTCATCCCTTCTACCAATACACTGCATGTTCGACATAACGTCGAATATTATCAGGAGTCTTGACTCATCGACCTTTGGTCGTCATCATTGTTGTTCCGATGAAATCGAATGGAACAACTGATACGCAGTATATGAGCATCAAGAATTTCTTAACGGCAACGTTAGAGCGGTGTGACAGCAGTTCGTAATATATATAGTGCTATCGAGGCAAAAGGGTCCCTCCGGGCAAAGTCAGAGTAGTGAGACAGCGGTTCGAATTATAAATGGTGCTACAGTAGCAGAGGGTTGGCTCCGGGCAAGGTGAGAGTTGTGAAACAGCGGTTTGTATATATATATAGTGCAACTGCAGCAGATTGTTGCCTCCGGGCAAGGTGAGAGTAGTGGGACAGCAGTTCTTATTATATATAATGCTATTGAAACAAAGGGATCCCTTCGGGCAAGGTGAAAGTGGTTGAGCAGCGGTTCGTATTATATATAGAGCTACAGTAGCAGAAGTTGGCCTCCGGGCAAAGTAAAAGTGGTGGGACAGCGGTTCGTTTTATATTTAGAATAACATTTTTACACATTTAGAATTTCTTTGCATTATAGGTTTAGCCTTTGAGGAAAGAACATCGACGGTATTAAACTTGTGTAACATAGTTGTCACACGCGTATCATATGAGTTACAGTCATCTTGTCACAAATGTTGCAATAGATCATCCGTCACCTTTTTATTAGTTCTTTTGCCGTCACAAAGGTACGTAATATTAGGGTTTATTAATTATTATTTTATAATCTTCAGTGAACTACAAACTTTTGTCGCGCACTTTATTAGGCTAGGCTGTCATTTTTGTTGTCACACGTCACACAATCTACAACATCAACAACACATACAATTCAACTGTCAGAAGCAAAATACACTTGAACAAATACATGCCTAGCACACACACCTTTAAACACTTGTACGTTAAAAACATTACGTATACAAACACATTACATGTTCGTGTTTTCCAAGATTTGTATCGATTTTGTGACATTTTTGTTGATGTACGAGTCCGCCATTACGCTTCTGGGGGCACTTTTGGATAGTTCGCAACAAGAAACAGGCACAAATTATTTCAAACTGCGGGGCAATGTTTTTGCAAGCGTTCTTGGTCAGGATATGAATGTTGTACCCTCAGAGGATTGGCGCTATTTGTCGAACTTCACGAATCGTGTCGAGCAGAATGAAGACTCAAAAGCTTTGACGACTTTTTTTGACATTTGTTACAATAATGTGCGGAAAGCTTACGACTCCCCAGAAAACAGGTTCAACCGTAGTGAGGATGTCGGTTATCTCACCAGAAGGAAACAAACGCGCGATTTTTACAGACCGCTAAGCTCGCATCTCACGTCCAATGACGAATCAATGACTATTATTCGTGCGATAATGGTTGTTCATACAGGTAATGTTTTTTAACCTAAGTGTATTAACTGTTACGAATATTGTAACAAACAAAAGTCTGTAAAACTAATGCATCATGTAACTGATTGTCAATTTGTTTCTATTTCGAAACAGCCGAACACAACAAAGTGGATCTTTCGGATGTTTCAATAAAGATGTCCCGCAAGTTGAAGATGTAATGTTATTAGCCTTTCGGGTGTTGCAGGCGACCACGTTGTCTGATTTGAGAGCATCACGTCCTTTGTATGTAACGTCTCAGGTGGAAACACGCAATATCAAGAGCCCAGTTGAGGTAGCTCAAGATGTATATGACGATTCTGAAAGGCGGGAAACTACTCAACGGATTTAACTTCAAGCTGAGGAAAAGAGTCTATTCAAAACGAAGGAAGCCCATAGAAGTGCATCAGTGAATTTGCACATGGCAAAGAAGAAATTGGAAAATGCAATTGCAAAGCAAGCTAATGCAGAAGCGTTATCGAGACAGGTTGAGCTTACACCTGACGTGCTATGTACGAAAATTCTAGAAGCTGTAAGAAAAGATCCAAAACTATTTGCGGCCATTTTTGAGAAAACGATGGCAACTAGCGAGAGCGACAGAATTCAAGATAGTGATGACGAGGACAGCAATGTCGAGAGTGGCCAATTTGACACAGTTGATAACGAACAAAATGATGTCAATCAGCAAAAAGTGACGGAAAACATTGAAAGTGGGCAACACTCAGATGAACAGCCTGGATTATCGCAGAAGAATGGTAGTGGAGCCTTAAGACATAAAAATTCGCACAACCCTCAATACAAACGCTTGCCTCTAAAAAGACCTGCTGACGACAAGGTGGAGTCCTGTAAGAAACCGTCCATCCATTTTCAAGGAAAGAAACGTCGAATAATGGATCCCAACCTCAAGGAACAAAAAAGTAAGGTTCCGTTATCTTTACAAAATATGTTTATTATTATTTATTATTATTTTATTTAAACAAATTTTTCTTTAAAATGTGAACAACCTGTAACATGTCATGCCATCAACATCACAAAATTTACCTGTTTGTTTTTCCTTTGCGCTGTTGTTTTCAAAGTACTAGGTTAAAAACTGCGTTTCAAATTTATTCTAAACGTTTAAAATCACCTTAACGTCCTGTAGGTTCACTTGTGTCTTTGAATAATAAAATGTGCCGCCCGCACCTTGATTTTAACACTATTCTATTAGTCTTGTGTTGTTCTAATGAAACTCTGCACATTTGTTGTATTGCTTTTATAATTTTTATTTCCCTATTCGCAGACAAATACGGATACCGCACAAAAAATGGCATCACCGTTATAGACTACAGTCATCATAATAGTCTGCTAAATGAAGAGGAATCTTTGTCTAAAGATTCGACAAAGGAGACCGTTGATTCCACTGAAGAAAAAGAAACAGAAGCATCTGGATCAAGTGCATTGACTGAGGATTCAAGCATTGCAGATCAGTCGCTAGGAGATGTGTCAACAGAGTTGTCATCATTATTCACCAATGACAATGACCCACTCTTTAGTGATCATATTACTATTCATGCAGACATACAGCATAATGTTCATGTAGCAAACAACTCTGTAATGGAGGCTGCTCGTAACTTGCTTATTGATGATGAGATAAATGACATTTTGTCAGGGGTTCGAGCTAGCAACCCTGACATTTGTGCACAAATACAGCTTAGGTTAGGTTAGTCACGTTTTTGATTATTAAATAATGAAAATATAATAATGCTTGAAATTTTAACATAATTTAAGAAGTAAATGCTAAATACAAAATATTTAATAAAATCAGAATGTAAAAAACTAAATAGCTACAAATAATATTCTCGTGTCAAGCTCAAGTTAAAGAATGACACTGATTTAAACGTTAAGCATTAACTACAATAACAGCTTATGTATATGCCTGCATATTGCTCACTAAATATAAAATGTCTAAGGTGTTATGGTTTTATACTTCGCTATTTTCCAAAATAATTCTTTGTTGAAGGACCAGCACCTTTATGTGCAGCTTTAAACTTTTTACTTTAATTTATTTTCCCGTTTCCCAACAGAGCCTTTGCTCAGTAACTTTCCCTCACCGTCGTTGGACAGTGAATGCCGTTTTTAACATCATTTTGCATCCACTATTAACATTTAGATTTAGCATTTGCAATATTTTTCATAATAAACAATTTCATCAAACATAGCAACATCATTACTACTACAGCAACACAAAATAAACATTCTAAGCTCTAACATTCTTCCCCTTCATAAATAAAGGTATTTATGATTCAACTTCTATTAAACATAATTTATTTGCTGGTCTTCGGTAAATTCCGCATAAGGTCCGCACATCTGCCACACGAACTTGGCCATCTTTGCCAGGAAGTACTCTAACGATAACTCCTCTTGTCCACGTCATTCTGGGTTGAGCATTGTAGGCTATTACAACTAAGTCACCAACTTTCAACGGAGGTTCCATCATGTGCCACTTCACACGCCGCGCTAACGTTGGTAAATATTCCTGTAACCATTTTCTCCAGATATAGTCGGCCAACCTCTGACTAGTCTTCCATTGACTACGTAGTCGTTTTCCTTCATCAGAAAAATGACCTGCAGGAAGAATAATATTATTGGGCCCAATCAAGAAATGATTGGGTGTCAGGCAATCTTCATCAGCGGCATCTATAGGTACATGGGTTAGAGGTCGACTGTTCACCACCGCCTCTGCTTCTGTAAATAGGGTCGCCAGAACTTCTTCACTCACAGCTCCTGTCAACGTAGAATACAGTGCTGCTTTGACGCTCCGAACCAGTCGTTCCCAGCTTCCCCCCATGTGAGGAGTACCCGGAGGAATGAAATGCCACCTGAACATCTTTACAGCACAATAATCCAGCATTGCACTTTTCTCCAAGTTTTCCACCGCTTCTCTCATCTCTCTCTCAGCCCCTCTAAGGTTTCTTCCATTATCGGTGTACAGGTCGTCTGGAGTCCCTCGTCTACCAATAAAGCACCTCACTGCGTTGATAGCCGAGTCTGTGGTAAGCTTCTCCGCCACCTCCAAATGTATTGCACGAACGGCAAGACATGTGAATAACACACTATACCGTTTCTCCCGTCGACGACCGATCTTTACATACACCGGGCCAAAGAAGTCCATACCCGTTTTCATGAACGCCCGTCAGAAGGATGTGACTCTCTCTGGTGGTACATCCGCCATTCTTGGATTTTCAGGCTTCACCTTTCGCATTCAACACCAGCAACATGAAGCAAATACGTTTCGTACTGCCGACCCTGCCCCAGGAATGTAAAACTTCTGCCTCAGATTGTTCACAACAGTCTCTCTTCCCTGGTGCCCAGCTGAACAATGAAAATGTGCCATCAGCAATATTGTGTAATAAAGCTTACGGTCAAGTACCACTGGATTGACAGCGTCAGCGACTTCTGACGGAGCTTCACTTATACGCCCGCGCATCCGCATTATACCATCATCGTCCAGATATACGTCAAGTTTGTAAAGGCTGCTACATCTTTCAATTGGTAAACCCTGCCTTAACATCTGCATTTCGACAGGATAGCTGTCTTGCTGGACCTTTTGCCACCACAATTTCTCCGCCCAAACCATGTCCTCACTGTTGATTTGCTTGGAGCTACGAAACTCAAGCCAATATAATGCTAATACTTTTACCTAAGCAGTAGCTCTCACTAAGCGTAACCATTCTGAAAAGCGAGAGACATCAGGTAGTAACTCCAACTGACCAACCGTCACTGTATCGTTCACCAGAAAAAGAAATTCCTTCTTCTTCTCTTCAACGGTATCATCAACGGTAGCAACAACTTCCTTTGGCCATTCCGTTGAGCATAATTTGAGAAATTTGGGACCATGTAGCCATCTGCAATCACCTGCTACTGCAGAAGTAGTTTTCGAACGTGTAGCTTCGTCTGCCACATTCTCCTCCGTCGGCACCCATCGCCACTCGTTCTCATCGGATGATTCAAGGATTTCGCCAACTCGATGAGCAACAAATTGCTTAAACTTCCTTGAATCCGATTTAATCCAGCACAGCACCGTCCGGGAGTCCGACCAGTACACACTCTCAGTGACATTTAACTGCAACTCCGCTTTGATCGTTTTCGCCAGCCTGACTCCGAGCACAGCAGCTTGCAGTTCCATCCTGGGAATGGATAACGGTTTTAAAGGTGCTACCTTGGTTTTTGCCGCAACAAAGCTCACTTCAACTCCGTTGCCAACTTCTATTCGCAAATAGCACACAGCTGCAAATGCCTCTTCACTTGCATCAACAAATGTATGCAATTGCAAGCCTGTTGCTTCTTGTAACTTCGGATGGGAGCACCGTTGAATCTTCATATGACTAGCGTCTGCAAGTCCTTTCAACCATAATTCCCAACTTTGCATCAAAGTCTCGGTCAAGCAATCATCCCAGCCAAGTCCTGTCCGCCATATTTGCTGGAACAGAATTTTACCTTTAATTAAATAATGCGCCAGAAAACCCAAAGGATCGAACAGAGTCATCAGTAGCTTCAGGACTTCTCGCTTGGTAGGTACTTTGCTTCCATTCACTACAGCAGCATCCACCTTGTGGCATTTGAAATTGAAGCAGAACTCATCCGCATCAGCATTCCAGTATGGTCCCAGAACTCGTTCAGTAGAAAGAGCTTCTCCACCGTTCAAGTCCACATTTCCAACTGCTCGCAAATCTTCTGGAATCGTCTCCAATACCGCTCTGGAACTGCATGACCAATTGCAAATTATGAAGCCAGCTTGTTTATATACATGAATGACATCTTGTAAATGTTCGCGGAGGTCTTCGTCGCTGCTTCCCCCGCCAAGATGGTCATCCATGTATGTATCTTCTTTTACTGCCTTGTAAACTCTTGGATACTTCACTTGAAATTCCGAAGCATTCAGGTTCTTCACATAATTAGCAGAGGATGGTGATGACGCTGCCCCAAAAATTATCCTCACCATCTTGTAGGTTTTTGGTTGCTCCTTTCTTTCCATCCCTCGCCACAGAAACCTCTGTGCATCTTGATCCTCAGGGCGGATGACAATTTGAGGAAACATTTCTTTAATGTCGCCCACAGCAGCAACAGCATGACGACGGAACCTCCACAGTACAGCAGGTAGTGGATTTAGTAAGTCCGGACCTTTATACAGGCAACTGTTGAGGCTTACTCCATCCGTCTTGGCCGCCGCATCAAATACCAGCCGGACCTTTCCGGGTTTATTGGGATTGGTGACGCCAAAATGAGGAACATACCACGTCTTGGGTCCAACCACCGCAGCATCTTCTCTCGTCATCAGCTCCGCGTAACCCTTGTCTATAAACTCCTGCACCTTCATGCAATATGTACTAGCAAAAGTTGTATCTTTATCCATACGTCTTTCTGCACATTGCAGTCTTCGAAGCGCAGTATTCCTACTGTCAGGTAGAACAGCTTCTTGTTGTCGCCAAAGTAGCCCAGTCTCGAATCTGTCTCCCACTCTTCTGGTCGTAGCCTCCATGATCTTCAGTGCCGCTTCATCATCCTTGGACCGAGGACATAATGCTGAGACCTTAACTCCGAAGTTCTCGGTGGAGAACGAATCTTTCACCAACTGGTTCAATTCCTGGTCGCCGTCGTAACTATGTAGCATGAGTACCCCATCAGTCCTCTTCTTCATAGGTACCTTCCCGTGAACGACCCACCCTAATGGCGTCAAACTAGCAACTGGACTTCCCCAAGGTCCTCTGATAAACTTCCTAGCCGCTGACAAGATAATATTATCTTGCCCAAGCAAGATCATCGGCCTGACATTCTTCACGGACTCATACGGCACATCAGTTAGGTAGCTACATTGTTCCCTTAATGCTTCAAAATCTACTGTATGAAGTGGCAATGACAAATTTTCCACTGTCCTTACGTCGGTCAAGTTGAACCTCTTCGTCTCCATTTTGTTACCACATATACTTAAGGATACTCGTCGCGAATGTTCCTCTTCTCTGGAAACGTTGTTCGTCCAATGGATACACAAAGGATCTTCTTCCCCTTGCAACCCAAGTTGATCTGCAACTCCAGCGTCCACTAACGTCAGTGTTGATCCTTCGTCAAGGAAAGCGTATGTGTCTATTTCTCCTCCTGGACCAGAACGAGTCACCGGTAGCACTCGCAGCAAAGTTTCCTTCATGCCATTCCAAGCATGACCACAGTAGCTATTTTCAGAGGGAGCATCTACTTTGACCTTTTGAGAAACATTAGCATTCATTTTCCTGTGTAATTTACGGTTGTGGTATTTATTGCATTCATCGATACCACAAACTCTTTTCTCTGGGCATTTTGTACCTATATGTCCATGTTTCAAACAACAGACACAAAGCTTGCCTTTCATTACAAAATCCCAGCGCTCTTTACTACCATCAGCTTGAAACTTTTCACAGTCACTTAGACCATGTTCATCGCTGTGGCATCTCGGACATTTGTTGTCACTTTTTTCAGAAATATTTAAAACATGCTTTTTAGTTTTGTCATTTTTATTATTGTTTTCTGTAATGTTTGACCTGCTGTTGTCGTTGGTGCTAGTAGTTGGCAGCAAACTCGCCGTCATGGCAACACCGCTCATCCAACTTGCAAAGTCCGCCAAGGATGGATCTCTCGACATCGTCCTTGCCTTTTCACACCATGCAAACTGTAGCTGATAAGGAAGCTTCACCAGAAGTTCCTTTAACAACTGTGGATTCTTCATGTGACCCTTTTTACCCAGAGCCTTCATCGTCGACAGCAAATTGGTAATTCAATTTGAAAAAACAATTAAGGATTCTGGCTTACTCTCCATGGGGTTCGCACACGATTTAACTTTGTCCACCAACGACTCAATAATCAAATCCGTCCTGCCAAACATCCGCTCCAGAGTGTCGATCACGCTTGGGACATTTTTCGGAAGTAAAAGGATGGGCAGCACCGCCTCCCGCGCTTTTCCCTTCAGACACCGCTGTAACCGCGAGAGGTTTTCGTCATCAGAAAGGCCCATCAACGCTGTCGTCCTTTCGTATTGTGTTACGAACATTGGCCATTCTGTAACATCTCCGCTAAAGAATGAAAGGTCCTTTGGAATGATCTGCCTGGCTAGGAATTGATCCATCCTGTTGTCCATACCCTCCTTCGGCTTGGCTGCATGCTGTTGAACATCAGGTTGTTGTGTTGGCTGCTTTGTTGCCACGGTCACCGTGGGTTGATCATCAACTTTCTTCTTCTGTAGCCAAACATCAACATTTTTGTCGGTACTATTTTGCGCTCTCGGCAAATCGTCTAAAATTTGAGAACGATTGTCATCCTCCCCAAACTCCTCTTCAATTTTCGCCTTCTCTAGCTGCAAACGTGTCTGAACGATCTTCGCTTCACGTTCAGCACGTTTCTGTAGCAACTCTCGTAGCGATGCTTCCTTCTCCTCTTCGATCTTATTCATCTCTTTCTCGGGCTGCAACTCTGCTTGTAATTTCCTGCGTAGCACTTCACTACGACTACTACTAGCAACAGACCGAGAACGTGCCTTCTGTCGCGTACTGACTCACTCCTTTAAGTGAGAGCACCTACACTTTACTCCTGTCCTTAGTACTGTATACTAGAATGGATTGGTTTTAATGTAAAATAAATGAAGGGGTAACTTGAGACTATCTTATACTGGACTTTTAAGGCTTGGCTTTATTCAGGCTTTACTTTATATAACAACTTTACTCTTGAATTAAGATTTAACAACTGCATGCCTGGAATTATGTTCCAGGCTATTTTATACAATCTGTTGCAGTATGCAGTTGGCATCCTGACTCAGTTACTAAGAAGAGTCAAGGATTTGGTAGTCCATGACTTTGACAAGGGAGAGGAGTGCAACAATGCAAATTTCCTCTAACTTTTTGCTCTTACTGCGGAGGAGTACAAAACCAAAGATAGATGATGATGTCCGTCCCCTTCCTTATTTATAAATCCGGTTTCCCAGAAACGTTAGAACTAAACCCCTCGGCGCTTTTTCAAATTTGATTTAAACAGAAGATTCCAAATGGTCCAAACGAAAACTTCTGGGACGAACAATGCTGGTTCACTTCGGAATGCAAGCACCAGAGATTTTCAGGTAGAATTTGAACCCCGGTCGATACTTCTAGATATTCT
>JAQGAK010004889.1:0-11224 GCA_034696945.1 Lipothrix lubbocki
GTCATCACTCTCTCAACCTTATAGGGTGAGACAGAATGCCACATTCAATTCCGAACGAACAGAACATTGACAATAAGCAAGAGGAAATCTTGAGGATCCTCTTGCACCGAATGAATATCCTCGTAAAATAGGGATTTGTGAGGATATGGAATCAATCCTGATATTTCAATAACTTTTTCCATTGAATATTCAAGTTGGGGCTTTAGTTAAATTTTACATGCTTTCGCTATAATGGTACGTATTATGTATATATAGTGTAGACAAGGAGAAAGATGCAAAATAAGGTTTCTATTTCAATATTAAATTTCCTCGAAAATGGGCCATAAATTGAAACGTATCTACATGTTAATATGTATTAGTAATTTTGGATATAAACGCGCAGGGATCGAATTTTAAAACAAATTCTGTCCAGATTTATATAAATATTTTATAAAGCATTGTAATGCCAATATTGAAAATTTATTACATTTATGTCATACATAAAGTAATTCAAATTTTTATTGCTGGTAAATTCTCATTTATAATCTTTTAAATATTATTAAAGTATTTCAAATAGTGAAATTGATGGACAACTTCCCCACTTATGTAATCATTCGTTTACCTCCCGTTCGCAAATTCGATATACCGTATGGAATAACGAGTGAACAACTTTGCGATTGTAATATAATGGAGTAACGAGTACAACCTAATAATTCAACGGCGTCGAGCCCAATCAATTTCACACCATTTAAATTATTCAAAATTGATGTCACAATTGCTTTTAGTCAGAAACTAAATCCTTTGAAGGAATTGTTAGCTTAATTTGACAGCTCTCCTTGTGGGTTACACGACGATAAAAGACAAGGGAAAGAAAGACGTTCCCACTTGAATTTTTCCTCGAGGTTTGGAAAAGTTCCCGAAGCTTGTCACTTGATCGAACAAATTACAAATTACAAGCACTTAATGGTAATTTTCTCGTAGTCGTAGAGAGTTGCAACCCGATCCTCCGTGGGAGTTTTGATGACTTTCTAGCAATTAGGACCGGGAATGTGAAGGCGTAATCCCTAATCACTCCCACTTCAAACCACTTTCGCAAGTTCTTACACTTTACATACTAACAATTAAGTTCCTTATGTCGCTATATTATATATTTACATATCTACATGTAATACATATCCCTCCTTGAGGTGCGATGTAGATTATCTCTAAATTTCTTAAGTGCAAGATGGGGTATCAACCATCATTTTGTGCAAGATGGGTTAACTCAAGCAATTCAAATTCTAACGATATTTTGATCACATATAATTAATAATGTAAAATGCCTTGTGGTGTCAATTTTAGACTTCAATGCTTTTTAAATGGAAAAGTGGAGATAACCCACTTAGCATCAAAACGTTGGTTGATAACCTATCTTGCATTTAGGAAAAATGAAGATAACCCACTTTGCATCTCCAGGATCTATATGCAACCAAGCTTTGAAGATGCTTTATTGGCAGTGGAAAGATTCTTCCGAAAAATAAATCCATCACACCATCCTTTGGAAAGCATTGTTATTACGCAGCGATGCGGAAGTCCAGATCGGAAGTATTTCACTGGTTTTCTCTCCTGTCCCCTGCTGCCTTGGTGCAGTTCCTGCTGTCTATTATGTATATTAATGCAGCAATACCTATAGATCGTACACGCAACAATTAATAAAATAATGGTGGATGCTCACTCTTCCATATACGAAGACACGGCTGTCAGGGTTCTGAAATGCTAAAAGGAGGGCGTTTGAACTTTATATTGAAGCTTATATGTATCTCCATTATCTCATTATGGCTTACTATATGTATCTATATTTATAATATATGTACATCACCCACACCTGTCCTTAATGAATCCCACGAGTCTTGGTGCCTTATTGCAGGGTCGTTGGTGTGTTGGGATGTAAAAAATTTCCAGTCATTGATCTTGGGGGTTGCTCTTAATACTTTTGCTTCGGGTGTGTTTACAACTCAATATTTTAGTGCTTACCGCGTTTATAAGTTGTAGGATTTTTGTACTTTCCAGTAAGCAAATCTCGAGTGTAAAATTCTGAAGCTTATTACATCACGTTACTCCTAAAGTAAGGATTGAATGAATGGATGAATAAAAAATGGGAGACATGTGTGCAAGTCATAAAGTTATACAACTGTTGTTAGCTCCACGTTCTATATCAAAATATGCAATAATGCTTCACTGACAATAAGGAAGTCGTATTCCGAGCACAGATTTCTGGCTTAAATAATTTCACAAACTTCAACTGGAGCATGATTTTGCGAATATGCAACGGAAATCAGCATCATTTTTCATCCCATTTAATTTACTTTCAACTAAATTTACATTTATCGATATAACATCACATAGACCGCATAAACAAATCAAAAATTCTATATTCCTGTCAATAACTGAATAACAATCCAAAGTTCAAAGCACATTTCCCCGGCTGTCAAACCTAGCTTTGGTTTCTTCATAGTTTGTACAGTCAGATCCAGGAAAACCACAAACATACAGATGTCACATTCGAAGTTCTTGCGGGTTCAAACGACAATTTCGTAATGATTTGGTGTCACTTGCATTGTTCGATAAGTCTCCAGGGTCTCCATTGATGCATACTCGAAGGCAAGTCCAACCAGGCGGAACGTATTTCAAACAACTGCAACTGTTTGTGTGTTGTATAAGAAATCCTGAAGCCGAAAAGTTTCAATTTTTATAAAAGAGAAACAATGTTCCATCTGTTGTATTGTCGCACTGTTACGGTTTCTTAGCATGTGAAGAGTGTAGTATGCAACATCAACTTTCTCTTACAACAACCAAAGTCTTGTGTTTGCACCCGCCTGTATTCATTTGTGCTGCAGAATGCTCCCGCTGGAACTGATTGAGAACTTGTGAACGAGAGCGAGAACCACCGTTTGTTTCAGGGGTGAAATGTATTGATCACTCGTTCTCCGGCGAAAAAGTTGTAAAATCCTGAATGACCTTGAATTAGTAGTTCGTTGATTAGTTTGTCCGGACCTGCTATTAATAATCCAGAGGTCTAAACTAAACATTCGTTGTTTGAATGGGGGAATTTTGTTTTGGTCAGTGCAGAATAGTTTTTAAAAGTATTTTCTTTTGTTTCGCTTCCCATCGTTTCTATTTTCTTTTCCCCTTCAGCTACATTTTATATCGCCTAATTTAACCATGTGTAAGGGTGTCCTGCAATTTTTATCCGGTCTTTGAAAATACAGATTGGTATTAAAAATGGTGTGTAGTTCCGCAGTTTAGGAGTTGAGGACATATTGACTGGGACAAATTCAACAGGAAGAATAGCTGTACTAATAAGTTCCTACTTTTTGGTTGGGAATAATAATACTGCAGGATTTTCGTCATTACCATTGCAATGCCGATAACGCAAGCAAATATTTTTATGCTTGAATTTTTATAAGTGTAATATTATATTTAAAAAATATACATATTTCTGTAGCAATTTAATGAGATTTTAAGTGATGAGTTACTAGAGTTTGCTGAAAAAATGACGCCTTGCATTTCTTTGTTCACTCATCGCAGTGTTCGATAGAAAAGGTTTACTAATTGGTCTGTAAAATCTATCACAGGAAAATCGAGTTCAGCCGAGATACAATAATAGTAATCTGAGAATTACTCCATTTTTCATTTAGCACATTGTTTCACCCTGTAATGTAATTTGTTCAATTTAGTTGAAGTAATGTTTTACTGACAAGCGTTAACGCCGTTTTAATATTTTAGCGGGCTGTAGAGTAGTAGGATTGAAATAGATGTACATTCAACCATGTCGGACTTTGCTTTTCGGACTATTCTGAATAAACATAATGGATCTGACCACTACATACTCGTAAATGGCCAAGATGTTGAGGTAATTCGTATAGGTAAACAATTTTAAACCCAAAAATTCTATTCAAAGTCGGATGTGAAGTGCAACATAATTATTACAGCAAAAATATTTTACCAAAAAGTATATCTGATTCAACTGTGATCCTGATGTAGTAAGGAAATTGATATGAGCGTTGACAGTGTGTAAATAAAGTTTGGGGAGGTTGTGTGATATGGATTTAATAAAATCATACTCCAAAATGCCTTCGTACATATGAATGTAAAATGTTACCCATAGATTTTCTCTTCCAGACTTTCACTCAGATTTCGCTCTCGCCCAATGAAGAAGAAGTAAGTCCGATGATCAAAAAGCTTCAAGCAAACCAATCAGATGAGTGATTTTACAAAAGTTGTGTAACGAATTGTGAATATGGTAGAATCTCAGCAGAATAAACAATAAACAAATATTGAAAATATTTATACGCCACCTAAAATATAACCCAGTATTGTTTAGTATTACATGAAATCCGCGTAATATTACTTCGATAGATGCTCGTAGTAAAATGGGAAAATTTTAACTCTGATACCTAATATTTGAAAACTAAGTTATAAACTTAAACGTTTTTCCTTCTTCATACTTAAGTTGAACACATTTTGATAACTACTTCCAAATTTTAATTCATATCCCCATTGGATGAGCCAATCTTTAGTCAGAGTTGCCAGACCAATAATGTTTTGTAAGGCGTTAATCTCTAAAGTTTCATTTAAACAATATCAAAAGCTTTTTCCCAATTTAACTCTGCTCTAAATTTAGATTATACAAAATTGAATATTGAAATTGTTTCAAATTTGTGTTGTAGTTTATTGCAATTGTAATACTTATAGACTCAAATACATAGATATACACATATACACATAATAATAGATTAAGGTTAAATAAATATTGATGCTCTACAATGGAATATTGTAAACATGACTCATAGTCATGTGCTCGCTCTTGTCTTATGACCTGAGCCTTGGGACTTGTATAATTCACTGGAGGTCCTTCCAGGAATTTAGTATAAATATAAGTTGAAATTTAATAAAGACGCTCACTCTGTCACTTTCTTATTGGGAAATCGCTGCTCAAAATCATTTTTACTTTTATTGTCATTTCACGTCACGTTATCAGCACGAATAAGCTCGTTGTATTTATTCCTAAACGGAATTGAGTTCAATTTTAGTAAAAATTTCGGAAAACGAAAGGAGATTTTGAATTTCTCAGACGAGAGCAGAAATTAAGCTAGCAATTTGGAAAACTAATAATTTGGAAATTTTCAAATAATTCAGTAATGTGAGCAGTTACAACAATACTTTCATAACGAATTTAGTGCGTCTAAAATTAAGAGGAAGACTCTTTGTAGAACTTCTGTTCCAATTCAGAAAGTTGTTTAAAGAAGAATTGTCACTTAAAAAGTGCGTGTGAATCCACATCATGGCCAAAATTGACACTGGAGCCGTCATGAAGCTTGACGGGGCGAATTACTCAAAACGGAAAATGCAGATTTCCATTGTGCTAAAGTGTAATGGACTATGGGAAGTTGTTAGTGGTGATGCGGTGAGAGCAGGCGATGATGATGCTAAGGCAGCGTGGGACAAATTAGACACAGCAGCTCAGGCAACTCTAATGTTGAGCTTAACCAGTAGCCAGTTCGACAACATCCACCAGTGTAAAACTGCGAAACAGATTTTTGACAAACTATCTGAAATTCACTTCGACACTTCCCTGCTTAACAAGCAAAGAACATTGACCAGGTTTTATTCCTACCAGACCGGAGCGAAACAATCTCCGGTGCAGGCCTTCAATGAAATCCAAGAGTTGGCCCAGAATTTAAAAGAAATGAATGTACCAATGGGGGAAGACTCTATTGTTACAAAAATTGTGTCCAGTCTTCCTGAAGAAAAGTTTGCGGCCTTCAAGGCAGCTTGGGACAGTGTGGACGAGGGATCCCAGACACTGGCCCGACTACTTTCTAGACTCAAAAAGCTAGAAATGAGCGAAAACACATCTGATGATGATGAGGTTGAAAAAACCCGAGCCTTTGAAGCAAAGAACAAATTCCACAAACGGAAGAATCAAAAAGATCAGAAAAATACCAAAGAAAAAATCCAAGCATTAAAACAGAAGACAAAATGCCACAACTGTGGAGAAATTGGACACTGGAAGAGGGAATGTAAAGTCAAGAAGACTAACAATGATCAAAAACCTGAGACTAGCAAAGCCTTCATGTCGAATCTATACGATGATATCAGCTCCATGCCAAGAAGCGACAAATGGGTGAGTGATTCTGGAGCCTCCCAGCACATCTGTGGTAACAGATCGTTATTCAGCGAATTCAAAAAATTCGAAAAGCCCAAACATATTTATTTGGCCAATAACCAAACGGTTAGTGCTCTCGGAGAGGGAGTCGTGAAACTTGAGGTTTGGATGAACGGAAAATGGGAAGCTCGTGAGTTGAAGAAGGTTCTACATATTCCTGGAGCTGCTAATCTCTTTTCAGAATTAGTGATGGACGAAAAAGGTTATACTATAGTGAGGAAAAATGGACAGACGAACTACTACCTTGGAAAAGAACGTGGACCACAAGCAATTTTGGTTGGTAATTCGTACATAATGTGTTTCCGTCCCATCTTGCAGTCATCGGCTATGCTTGCAAAATCGAATGTGTCAGCTCAACGATGGCACGAGAGACTTGGCCACATTAATATGAAATACATTGAGCAAACGGCAAAGAAAGAAGCTGCATATGGTCTACCAAAGGACGCATTGAATGAAGAATTCAAGTGCGAGGACTGCAATTTAAACAAAATACCACGACTGTCCTTCCCAGAAATTAAGGAGAAGAACAACAATCTACCTGGACATGTAGCACATGCTGACCTAGCTGGAAAGATGCCGGTTCCATCCCTCGGTGGGGCTAATTATTTTTTATTGATGAAAGACGACGCCTCCGGATTTCGGGTAGTGTATTTTCTAAAGCACAAAAACGTAGCTGCATCCTACATTGAAGACTTCATCCTAGTTATGAAAAATAACACTGAAAGAAACATGAAAGCGCTTAGAACAGACTGCGGTGGAGAATTTGTAAACTCAGATCTGAAAAAGATTCTCAGCAAGTATGGCATTCTTCATCAAACCAGTGTGCCTTATTGTCCCGAGTCAAATGGAAAAATTGAAAGAGAAATTCGAACTGTAAAAGATGGAACCAGAACACTCTTGCAATCAAGTGGGCTGGCTGAGGAATTGTGGGCAGAGGCAGTTGCAACGATTGTGTACTTCTATAATCGGGTTCTTACCAGACAAAGTCCTATAATAACTGCCTACGAAGCTATCTTCAGGAAAAAGCCATCCTTACAACATGCTCGTGTGTTCGGCTCAATTGCTTACGCTCATATCCCCAAGCAGAAGAGAAAAGTGTGGGATTCCAAAGGGAAGAAAATGATCTTAGTTGGGTACCAGGACAAGAAGTATAGGCTTTTTGATGAAGAAACGAGAAAAATTGTTGAAGCCAGAAATGTTATCTTTGTAGAAAAGATGGATGGAGCCATACCAATACCCAACAAAACCAAACAAAAAGCGGGTGAAGAACCCATGGAAGTCGATGATAGAGAAGAAAAGGAAGAAAATAATTCAAGTTCATCATCTGAAGATAATGAACCTCAGGACCGCTCCACTGATGATGAAGACCGGGAAAGACCGTACGGATCCGACATCATTACTGAAGATGACACAGAATTGGAAATCCATGCTCCCAGTGATCTTTTGACTGACGATTTTACTTCTCGTACTGATGATTCAGATGCAGGTCCCCGTCCGAGTACATCCACAGATCCGAAACCACTTGTACTTAAAACCCCTGATGGGACTTTTAGGTATAAGAAGACTAAAACTGGCATTTCAATCGAGAAAAAGGTCGAAAAGACTGACAATCCATCTACCAAGCCATGGTATAATCGACTAAGAGACAGATCTAATCAGCCTAGTTATGCTGAAGCCGCCATTATTATCCATGAACCTAAGAATTACCAGGCAGCCATTACGTCCGAGGAGAGAAATGAATGGAATGAGGCAATGCAAAAAGAGTTCGAGAGCCATTTGATTAACAATACTTGGACTCTTGTCAAACGCCCGCAAACGGCTAATGTTCTTGACAATAGGTGGATTTACAAAATCAAACACAAAACTGATGGATCTATCAATACCTACAAAGCCAGGCTGGTTATTAAAGGATACGAACAAGAAGCAGGCGTTGACTACGACGAAACTTTCGCAAGTGTGTGTCGCTATGAATCAATCAGATTGTTATTATGTCTTGCTGCCGCACAGGGAATGTACGTTAAACAGTTTGATGTTAAAACTGCGTTCCTCAACGGTGATCTGAAGGAAACCATTTTTATGGAGCAGCCAGAAGGATTCGTGAATGGTGATCAAGACTCGGTTTGTCGATTGAATAAGAGCTTATATGGCCTTAAACAGGCTCCAAGATGTTGGCACGAAAAGTTCAGCACTGCGCTCAAAAAGCTTAACTTTCAAAGCACGGAAAGTGATCCATGTGTATATATTGGAGTAGTGCACTATCAAGTAGTGTATATTTCAATGTACGTCGATGATGGGCTCGTAGTTTCCAGGGATCCAGATATAATTGATGAAATCATTCTCAAAATTAGAAATATGTTCCAGATTACTGAGGGCGATCCTGTTTCATATGTGGGAATTGAAATAAACATGGACTCCAAAACAGGCTTCATCGAACTGACTCAGGGCTTCTACATTGAAAATCTACTTCAAAAGTTTAATATGCAAGATTGCAAACCAGCCAGCGTACCCATGCAGCCCTACACAGAACTTATTCCCGCCGAAAAGGTGGAGAGTGATATCCCTTATCAACAACTGATCGGGTCCTTGCTGTTTGTTGCCAAATGTACCAGACCAGACATCGCTTTTGCTGTTGCCAAACTCTCCAGATTCACGACCTGTTACGACGAATCCCACTGGAAAGCCGCCAAGGATGTTCTTCGATACTTAAAAGGCACTGCTCGCCTTGGAATTACTTATAAGCCATGTGATGAGGTTCTTCTAAAAGGTTACTGTGATGCCGATTATGGGGGTGACAAATTGGAAAGGAAGTCGACCTCGGGGTTTGTGTTTACTCTAAACAATTCCCCGATATCTTGGAAAAGTCAAAAGCAAGGTTGCGTGGCCTTATCATCAACAGAATCAGAGTATATATCGTTGTGTTCTGCTGCAAAGGAATCAGTCTGGCTCAGACGATTCCTCCAAGAACTTCGTTTTGCTCAAGTCGAAGAGACTTCTATTCACGTCGACAACCAAAGCGCGATCAAACTAGCGAAAAATCCCGAATTTCACCCAAGAACCAAGCATATTGGTATCCAATATCACTTCACTCGAGAACTGGTGGAACAAGGAAAAATTAAGGTCGAATTCACCCCAACCGAACTTCAACTCGCTGACGGACTGACAAAACCCTTGGGCAAATCCAAATTTGAAGAAAATTTGAGGCAGCTGAATATGGGTCCAAAGTCGCCATTGAAACTCGAATCCAATTCTGAACCAAGAGTTAGATCCGCTGTGAGGCCAGTTAAAGGATATCAGCCCATTATGTTTGCCATGCTGACCATTCTGAGTATCTGCTGTCCAACTTCATCTTCAGCCGAGCAAGTAAATACTCCTGTTTTTTGGCGAAAGAGTCCTATTCCAGTCATTACTGGATACAACCAAATCAATCTCCGTGTTGCTCTTCTAAATCCATGTGAAGTTATCAATTCTGGAACCATTTACTCTGAACTGACCCCAGCCGCCCGGAAGCAGTGTGACCGGATTTACGAGGAATACTTTCTCAATGAAATAAAAGCCATGTGCCCTCGAACAACATGGACGGATGTGAATGTTAAACGCGAAAAACGTTTTTTGATTACCTTATTTGTGACTATGGTGATCACACTTGTAGCTAGTGCAGGCTTAGGCATTGCAGCAACTGCCATCTCCGTTGAAAATCGTGGTGCAATTAGTTCATTAACTGCACTTGAAGCTGAACACAAGGCAAAGCTCGATAAACTCGAGAAACTAGTCCGTGAAAACTCAGAGATGATCAACAGACTGCAAAATGATTTAAATAACAAACTTGAATATCTGAAAAATGATTTCAGCGAATTGAAAGACAAATCAGTTACAGCAGCCTTTGCAATATCCTACGTCACTAGCAAATTGCACATTGGACGGGCTGTCATTCGAGAGTCTGCCAGAAATTGGAAATTAGGAAAAGTGACTGGATCATTTTTGGATTACCTTAATTATACCCTTCCTTGTGAAGAGAAGTGCCCACTTGCCTTGGGACAAGCTCAGCACTGCCACATGTCAGAGGATATGTCCAAAATCTTCATGGACTTTGCGGTCCCGCTTGTAAGTTCAAACCTCATACTAGTTGAAGCTGACCCCTTCGAACTGATGCTCAAGAAGGAAAACCAAACATGTACAGTTAAGTATTCCGGACCCACTAATGCTGTGCTCTCTGAAGAAGAGAACTGTCTCTACGGAGTCAACATCAAAACCCCCACCACACACGACATGATTGTCTCGCCATCACGTGGATGCAAGCCAAATGCCAGCTTCTCAAAAGATGCTCGGTATTTTCGGGTAAATCATTGTCAGAAACCACATCCCCAGGACCACCTTGACTTCATTCAGTTGAAAACTTATAATAACCACTACTACATTTATTGCCCAGGTTCGAATTTTACGATTGAAGGTCGAGTGGAAGCGTGTCCCCTTGAAGTATTTACCCTTCCATTGAGCGCTAGCTTCAAAATAAATAATATGGAATTTGAAGGAAGCGTACTAAGTCTCAATCATGAAGAAATGATTGACCCCATGTTCACTGTGCGTACCAACTGGCATCTCCGCCCAGTTATAAATTGGACCTCGCTAGAAAATAGCGTCACACCTTCGGGTGAAGAATTGATTCAAGCCGGAGACATCCTTACATCAACTCATTGGATCCTTATTGGAATTGGAGGATTGGTGCTCGCGATGACGATGGCCTTAACCGTGTGCATTGTGTGCAAACGACGAGTGGTTCTAACCACAACTGCTGTGCCTCTTGAAGATTGATCAAGTGAGATCGAAGATGACTATTTTAGTTTGTATTTTTGTGTGTGTTTTTTTCAATTGATTTGCAATTTTATTCAATAGCATTTAGAATTATCTGTAATTTGAATTTTTGTTTATGATTACATTTATACGTGTATAACAATTGAGGAGGGTGTTGTAGTTTATTGCAATTGTAATACTTATAGACTCAAATACATAGATATACACATATACACATAATAATAGATT
>JAQGAK010004890.1:0-11224 GCA_034696945.1 Lipothrix lubbocki
ATAGTGGTCCCACTTACGAATTTTTATATTAGATATCTGGGCATCACAAAACCAACAAATCTTTGTAAATAGCAAACGTAAAAACTGGGATAAAAACGCGAAATGTAAAAATTGACCCCAAAATCCCGCACTATTTTAGTTTCAAAAATTATTTTAGAAATTTCTTGCACAATTCTTAGAATACTCTCTTGTACTTTGGACCCTAAAAACATTCTGAAAACTGGGAAAGCCTGATAAAAGTCAAAAATCGATAAAAATTTGTAAAAAGGAAAAATTGAAAAAATCAAAATTAATAATCTCGAATCAGAGCGAAATTGAGAGCGAAATAGACACAAAAAACTTGTAAAATTTTGAGGCGAAAATCAAAGAATAATCCCACCCATACTGGAAAATGTCCCAGAAAGCGGAATCAAGATTTTAAAACGATTGACGTTAAATCTCTGTTCACCAGCCTCCTTATGCCCAAAACAATGGAGTTTGTCAAATCAAGACTCGAGACAAATGAAAATTGGAAAAGTACCGTGGAGAAGAAATTCAACGTTGATGATATGAAACTCCTTTAAGTATGCGTATCCGACACTTTTTTCAAATACATCAGCAAAATATACTAGCAAAGAGATGGACCCCCAATGGGACGCTCTATATCCTCCACATTAGCAGATATATTCCTCCAAACCCTTGAAGATGAAATAGTTAAAGACAATGACAAAATTCACTTTTGGGTAAGATATGTAGATGACATCCTAGCAGTGGTAGACCGGGATTCATATTTGAATATTCTTCATGAATTGAATAGCTTTCACACGAATATTCAATTCACCTATGAGCTGGAAGTGAACGACGAAATACCGTTTTTGGATGTCACCATACTACGTCAACCAGATGGCAGCATAAAAACAAAGGTTTTGCGTAAAGCTACCCATACAGACCGGTAACTTAATTATCAGTCCTTTCATCATCAATCTAATAAAATATCAGTAATAGATATTTTATTATTTTGCGCCTTCACAGTCGGCCATGTGGATTACCTCCAAGACAAAATCAGCTATGTCAAAGAAATTTTATTTGAGAATGATTAGCCTATAAAACTGATGAATTTACGCATTACAAGAATGAGATCTAAGTTTGAAAATCAACAATGCATTCCCCCCGAAAACCCTTTACAATTACCTACCAACGTTGAAAATATTCCATCAGATCATGTCCTAAATGATGCAATAATTGAAGCTGAAATAAATCGCCCCTTTAAATAAGAACCGTGGGTGCCAATTCCGTACATGGGAAAACTTTCCAATGAAATAGCGGGAGTTTCAAATTCAATGGAAAGTTACCTTTTTACCTGGAAAGAAAATTAAGCTTTTTCGGCAGAACAAAAGACCCTGAAGAAGAAGAGACGAGCATAATCTACAAAATTCCTTATTTCAGTTGCCCAAAGGTGTATTACGGAGAAAGTGGACGACCACTCAGCACCAGAATACAGGAGCACAAGAAAAAAATTTTAAATAAGAACTCAAATTCAGCAGTTGCTCGCCACGTCATTCAGTCGAAGAACAATGACATCGATTGGGACAGCACAACTGTCGTAACTAGAGAATCCTTTCCTCGTTTACAAATAATAAAAGAAGGATTATGTATTCAACAATCCACTGAAGAATTATTCAGTATTAATCAATGTTTTTTTATTAAATCACGCTTGGCAACCGCTAAACTTAGTGTTACCATTATAATAATTTAGATTTTATAAAAAAATGTTAATATTTAAACCCAGTTCTTTTAATTTAAAATATTTTGTCGATTTTCAAAATATTAGTTTTAACTTTTACTTGCTATAACGCCTGAAGATGGTAGACAGTTTGCTACCGAAAACTCGCGCTAATAAATAAAGGTTGTCATAATTAGCACCACGTAAAAATCATTTTAAAATGGATATTAATTTTAAAAAGAAATTGTAAACAATTTTATCAATTCCAAGTACTGCACATGAATATTTTTATCGCGTTTCTGAGTTTTTATATTCAAGTCTCACTTGATATTACGCCTGATGATGGTAGACAGATTGCTACCGAAAGCTCGCAAAAATTAAATAAAGTCATATTAAGTCATATTAAACCACGTATAAGCATTTAAAATGGATAATAATTTGCTCCAAAATTTATTTATTTACGTCACAGTTCCAGAATGCACTAGCACCAAACTAATCACCGAAAAGTGAGATTAAAAAACAAATTGGGTCAAATGCCCACTGTGACCGCCCAATACAAATACATATGCCTAAATGCCAGGCATATTAAACGTTGGGCATTTTAACCATGCCCACGGGCACATTTTCGAGGGCAGGATATCGCAGAGCATTTCAAAATTGCCAACTCTGAATGTTAGTTTATAAAACAATTTATTGTTGAATATTACTTGAACTTACCTGTTTTAAATTTTGCCCTTAATCGATTGGATGATATGGTTAAGTAAGTCCTTTATTCTCATATTTGTATTATTTTGTAATTCAACAAAAATTATAAATAATAGTCTGCATTACCTTCATTTGATGTGCTCGATTGAATTGTTGGAAGGTTTAAAATTAAAACCTGAGTTTTGCATTATTATTTTAGTTTTAATTGCTTCTGACATCAAAGTGGTTCAATATTTTGGAATCCCGTCATGATTGCCGTTACATTTGCTCCATCTGATATTTTCTGTGGGTATTGCACAAATATCCAACCGGATCTGCTAATTCCGTAATTTCCTTGAATCCAAATGGATGTTGATGTTATTTGTGCAATCTGAAAAGAAAATCACTGATAATAAAAATATAATACAAAATTAATAACCTAGTACTTGGAAGTAATTTAAAACGAACAGTCTAACGTTTTAATGAGTGAAAAAACGCTATTTCTTTTACTATGTAATTCTGTATTATTTGATACTAACATAACTAATAATACATTATTAAGATTACACACTTTTCTGTTCCTCAATTAAAATAACATTAGTGAAAAGAGATTATGGAATAAATTATCATCTGTCAAACAGAGAACTAAACCGCTTGATTAGCAATTACTATATTTCCCATAGAGTGACCATAGAACATAATTTAAAAATTGTAAACTAGCTATATCACTCGTGATAGTATTAATAATAATAAAAACAGTCGAACAGACCTCTTATCTTCTGTTGGTTTGCGACACTAAAACACGTCATCAACAATTATTAAAATTATACCCTTCACTGGTTCATCAAAGCGATTAAAATAAATAATGTAAAAATTATTAATTGAGATATGTACATATTATAATAAATGTGAAAACAATTTACTATTCATAATTGTTCTTGGCACCGGCACCATATGAGGTGCTTCCTTGTAATTGATTCCCTTCCAAGAAACATTTTGCAATGGTACTACCCCTACAACAGTCAAAGTTACCTCTCCCGCATGTTAAATGTTCAGGACAAAGGAATGTATAATATGTAGTTAAGTGTATAAAAGCCTGAACAAAAAAACTACTTTTACATAAGAATTCTTACTTTTAAACTTTTCTTAAACTGTTGAATATTTTCAACATTACTACAAAATATTTAACATCATAATTTAATAAATTGCTCATTAATTTGTCGATCAACCCAATAGTTTTTAAGAAGATAATTGTAAAGTGGACTCTCCTTTAAGAGGCCTCTCTATAAGAAAAGTCTCAAACAAGTCTACTAATTTTACTATCAATTTATTTTGCTACCTTCGATAATTCCCTTACCCTGTAAGTTCTAACTCTAGGCGCTTTACACTGGCTGTAAAGCCCGACTGTAAAGGCTGCTTTTGTTGTGTATGCATTGTAAAAAATTGGCAAATAAATGCATAAAATTTTTTTTAATAAAGTTTTTAGTAATTAACCACGTAAGCCAATAATACAAAATGGATAATTTTTTTTAAATTAAGGAGCATTCTCCCTATAAGAGCGCCTTCCTGTCCTCCCCAGCATATTTCAATGGTATTTGTATTCCCTATAAAAGCATTCCCTATAAGAGCATTTCCACCATAACAGCGCCAAAATTCCTGCTTCTGAGGCCTGTGCCTCTACCTATAAGAGCATTTCGGGCACCGTAACGTTAGCTTATGATATTTGTCAACATTTAAACTAAACTATTTGCCGCCTTGCACACGTTTAATAAAAGTATAACTTTTTTTTGATTTGACTGCGTGAGTCATTTCTATGCTTATAATTATTAAAATTGTAACCATCAATACTAATAATTCCTTTACTGAATACTTTTTATAAATTTAATTAAAAAAGCAATTAAAAAATTTTATGATTCACTACTTGCATTGTCTAGAGTCAAGTTGAATAATAATTTAAAAGAAATAGAATAGTATGTAACATTTTTTTTATAATTTATTCTAATAGCCCTATATTTATAAATTACGAATTGCGTACATTCAAATTCCAAACATTCATTTTGAATTCAAATAAAAACTACCATGAGTAAAAATATTTACAGCTAATAAGTCTGTTGGTATCTTTAATTTTTAGTCACACCCATAACGGTGTCTAATTTTGAAAAATATAATCCTGGACGAATTTGTTCTGAAATTATTTTACAATTATTATTATGGTAAAGTATAAGTATATTGTTGATCAACCGTGGAGAAAATGCCAAAATATTGAGACATCTGTGTATGGCTAAAAGATAAACCAATGCAACGCAACTATAACGCAAGAATGCTTGGAGGAATAACAAAAGTTTTATTTCAACTATGAAATTATTTCGTTGATCAACTCGATAAATCTCACATCAGGTAATTTTTAATTATTTTTTGAATATTATTTGTTGTGGAAGTACAGTTAACAACTTTTCTTTCAAAATTAATAATTAACGATAGCACGACATTCGCTTTATAACTTCAAAATAAACTCTCCCGGCTATAAATATGAAGGAATATTCTATTACATTATATTAATCATTATTAATCATAATTGTGTATAACTACAAATGTGTTTCGGCGTACTACGCAGAATAATAAAAACAATGTTATATAGCCGCAACTACTGCCCTGACGGATATTTCCGCTGCAACAATTCCAATTGCGTGAGCGCGTTTCTTATTTGTGACGGTGGAAAAGATTGCGGCAGTGAATTATGGGAATGTACAAACTTCACATGATAAAATAAAACTGAAAATGCGGACAGAACCTCCAATCGAAATTAAATTGCTTATTAAATTATATTATAATAAAATTATAATGATTATGTTTTAAATAAGGATTTACATGCACATATTTTTTTTCTAATACATAATAATTATTATGTTACAGGGGATTTATTTAGCTAAACCACCTTGGGATGGGAAGAAGTTAATTAATTTTGGGACTGGAGAAGTCGTTGAGTATAAATATGTACCTAAGATGTATGTTAAATGTAACATGGAACTAATTGGTATTATGTAAAATATCCAGAACGGAAATCGCAGGTCTGGCGGCATAATTATGTAGGATAGTATTTGAATGTGGAATTATATCAATGGATAAAGATGACTATATACTTACGTAATTATTATAATAAGGAAATATAGCTGATGATTTTGATAACAAATGGATCTAGATAAAGTAAAAATGTTCCCAGTGTATTTGTACTATGTACATATATTTATGTAAGTAGTTGTAGTAGGCTATATGAAAAGTGGATGTGTGTTTCGTACTTTTTAGTACTGGACTCGAGATACGATAAGGCAATAAATACAAATATTACTTTTTTCCATTTTCCCTGACATAAGTGGGTAGAGTATGTTCACAATATAATTTTCTAGGATCGATTGAAAATCTGTTTTCAATTACGGTTGAGTTCTGGGAACTGAACTACACACACCAAATACCCCTAAAACCATCATTAACCAAAGTTTCACAAACGTTTCAAACGTTACGTGAAAAGTATTGGCATTCTGTTTTAGACAATGGTACTATCAATAACATTTTAAGCATTTTCACAATCACAATGCTTGGTCCAATCGCCGAGAAATTCTATTTCAAAGGATACACATGGTGCGGGTTTCTACACTGCTTGCCTTACAGACTTGTCTCCGAAGACGGAAAGGTCCGGGAAATCCGCCCAATACATATTTACCTATGGCGCTATTGTCGATTGAGGGAAGTCAATATAGTCTTTTGGATGGCCCTCAGGACGGTTCAAATGTACTTCAAACGGGAGGAATCTGATGTACAAATGGTTTACTACGTGATGTGCTATGTGATGACTCTGTTCTCCCTGCTTCCGATAGCGATTCAGCTAACTGTGGCGCAAAATTTAAAGACTATACCAATTTATCACATGCAGTACATTAAGTTTGTTAAGAAGTTCAAAGGTATTAGCAGAATTTTTTTTTAAATATGACAAATCTTATTTAGTAATTAGAACGCATACATACGTTGTTTTTAGTTTAATATTCTTTATTTTGCCCAGCTTTTGTTTTCAGTCTGGGAACATAATCAAGGTTGTTGTAACAAGAAGGAGAAAAAACAATGACAATATTGTTCATGCTGATGATTTTCTAACGGTTTTTCGTACACGTAGATTAAAGTTTACGAAATTGGTTGATTTTTATGACAGCAAAATTTCTGCTAACTGGAAAACGACAATCGGCGGTAAAAGAGAGCATGACGGACAAAGCAGGAATGCTGATGCTGGTATTGTACTACGCCCTCAATCTCGCTATCGTGTTGTTTGTGGTCACTGGTGCGCTGAATCCTCAACTGCCAGTGTTGCCGACATCATTCATGGAATTACCCATGTTCGTGTATGCGCTGGTGTACATTTTCCAGCAATATATTACTGTGCATTACATCTGCAGTGTTTACGGTATGATTTACTTTGTGGGATTTCCGGTAGTCGAGTACATGTTCACAATGGTTGGCATCCTCAAAGAATTGAGGTAGGGGGAATGGAATATAATATCGTGTTACGTATGTAATTAAATTATAAATAATATTATTAATTAAATTTGAATTACAGAAGGTAATCGTCAATATATACATATTATTAATATTTTTTCGGTGTCAGTCCTGGAAAAGAAGAATACCAAACCCGGAAATCTTTACGTTCGGAAAAAGTACTCGTTTCAATCATTCGTCAACTCCAAATCCTACATTCTCTGGCGTGTCTCATATTCTGCCCCATCGCAGTCCCTGCACACAAATGGCTATTTCTGTTCTGGATCGTGTACTCAATTTATGGGATCGTGCGGATTGGCGGTACGATTGCAGCATTGATGCTCATTGGTACCTTTACCATGGTCCTCTTCCTCACAGTGACTTTCACGCTGTATGCGGAAATGCTGGAATTGTCCGCGGACTTGTTCCGCACGTGGTCCTTCGATAGGACCAAAAGTCCAATGTTTCGGAAATTCTTAAAAAGTTGTCGGCCTATGGGAGTACCGGTCGGTGGGTTTTACTTTGTGGACAAGGGCATGGTACTCACTATGGGGAGATTTGTTGTGGAATCCACGGTTGATTTATTGATGGTAACGAAATAGAAGACAGGATCAGCCTTATTCGCGAGTCAACCTGAAAATATTGTTTTGGATTCTATTTTTTTTTGTTAGAATTTTGTCTTGCTTTGGTGTCCAATTGATCCCTCATAATGGTTTTACTATTGCGCTTATGTATCGATTCGATTTGTTCTACGAAATTGGGTATACGCTCCTGGAATTGATAAATCATGCACCATCAAGTATTGATCGATATTCCCGCTTTAACTTGAAAAAGGATCACGCACTTAGAGTTAGGTTTCATAGTTGACAATTTACGTGTCTCTAAAAAATTCATCGTTGATTATTCCTAATTATACATTGAAATAAGTTTAAAATAGATTATCATTTTGTTTATTAAAATTTTGCGTTGGTCAAATATGGAGAAAACACTTTATTTGTTTGAAGTTAAAAAGTTTAAAATTATATGTGTAGCAATCTTGGAAAACCATCCTATGGTTTTATATAGTCTTTCTGCATGTTATTTTTTAAATTAACAATAAATGTTAGTTTGATTAAATTGCAAATATTTATTTATTAAATCGTTTTTAGTATTCCCCACATTTCTTAGTATATTTGGTATAACGTTTATATACATTTTCATTGCTGGCCCCTCAAACAATTTAAAGCAAATAATTTTGGAATGAATCACGTTTTAGTTTATTCATGTCAAATGATCACATGCAAAAAGACAGTTTCAACTATACCTTTCATAAGAAAAGAATCAATTAAAACATTTGCAAAAACTCTAAAAGTTTCAACCATTACCACTTTAGAAATTGCTTGATCCATACGCCGCCGGGCAACATACATATTCCCATATGGGATAAAAATTCCGCGGAAAAAAAATCCAAACACCTGCACTTTAACTCGGTTGTTATGAAATGCTTTGCACAATTTAGGACTTAAATTGAGTATTTTGTGCTGAAACGAGGGTGTATATACGCATTATTATTTGTTGGATTTGATGTTTAAGTCTCTCAATGTATCAATCATGATATGTATATTGTACTTATATGGAATAAATTTTTGTTACACAAAACATGCTTTTGCTGTGTGTACATTTATTTATAAAATAATATTTTTAAATATTTATACATTATTTATAAAGTGTGTACATTGTGGTTATTCAACATCAACGTAATGTTTTACTTGCCAGCGGATAACACGCAGTTTTAGGGTTTTGCCTATTCTTGTTTTTGACTCAAGATTTTGTCATGTATTTGGAATTACTGCGAAGCATTCTACAAAAAAGGCTAATTTACCAAATTATATTAAATTATTGTAAGACTATAAGTTTAACTTTAATATAGGAAATACTTAGAGGACCTATTTTGTGTAATTGAAATTATTATTTTAATTTATGCCTTAAAGCTTGATTATAATGTTTCAAATTGGTAGTAATTATTAGTTTACTTCTACGGATTAACTATCTCAAACAGAAGAATGTGGAGAGCATTTGCGTGAAATTGTTGATTAATGTAAACTTTGGTTTCTGGATTGGCCTTTTTTTCTGTAGGACGCTAGAGGTTTCTCCGGTTCAGCCCGCCGCTAAACAAAGAAACGCAACCTGATTTATGAAATTGGTATCATGGTACGAGGTACTTTTAAATCATGTGAATGAGAGGGCACATTGATAGCCAAATGAAATAAGAAAAAATGTTGAATAAGAATAAAATAAAGCTTAATAAATTTGCGACAATACAGGTCAATTAACACTAACTGCGGAAATGCTTGTTGTACCATTGTGAGGTTCCCGCGTTTAATGACACCTGCGTGCGTCGGAACCTCGTGGCATGTTTTATTATATGTGAAGAGAATGTCTGTAATGTAATCTCACGCTTGGCGAAAGCCAAGCGTCCTCAGTCTTATTCCACGTACGGATCCACCACCGTCTCAATAAAGTAATCCTCTATAAATACATCACTTCCATCTTTACACTTTATTTAAGGGTCCTGAAATAAGCTCACAACCACGTTTCTTTTTCTGACTGCGTCCTTTAAATTGTACGCGGAAATGCTGGATTGTCGGCGGATCTGGTCTAAAGGTGGTCATATGATCAAAAGAAAATTCGAGTCACGTGTTTAGGAAATCCCTGAAAAGTTGTCAGTCGATGGGAATGTTAGCTGGCGGGTTTTACTTAACTTGACGGCCTGCGACTTTAGCGGGTCATGCTACTTATTATTTCAAATTTTAAATTAGGTCTAGATGTACTGTAATAATTTATCGAGAGAATAATAATGCAGAAAATAAGGTCGCCACTTAATGTTTAGTACACGTACTTACTTAGACTTTATTTATTGAACAAGCTTTCTGAAGTCGTAACCAATAGGTGAGCAGTCACGTCCATCCGTTGGGGTCAAATTTTAAATCGTCTGGATGTACTGTAATAATTTACTGAGAGAATGATAATGCACTTAATGTCGAGTCGCCCTTACTTCGATGTTATTTATAGAACAACCGATTACACTTTTTAAATCGTAACCAATAGGTGAGCAGTAACGTCCATCCGGTCGGGTATTTACCTGCAGTAAAGTAGGTAGGATTGCTTATGCTTAGTGGAATTAGTGGAGAATTTGTTGATATTTTTATTTATTTTAGCCAGAGGATTGAGAGACTATTGATGACCCAGAAGTCATCGATGTGGTAGGCGAATATAAAATGGACATACGGGAAGTGGTGGCTACGTAAAGTAAAGTAATTTTAAGTGGGGGCTGCATTGGTTGTGGGAGGTGGGGGGCAGGGTGAAACAGGAGTCGGGGCGGGTCAGGACGTGAAAGAGCTTACGTGTCCTATATTCTTGCAAGGCTTTAGCACATATGCCGCAGACGCAACAAGTACAATCGCACAAAAATCAGGCGTGCCCTACATGAGGGGTGAGGATTGGGAGCCACCGCCAAATCGTCCGGCATATGCGATGCCATCAAGGAGGAGGGGGGAACAAGAATGACCAATGACCCTTATAAAGGCCAAAACAAAGGATTCTTTCAAGGACCAAAAAAGAATTCAAAGAGCCAAAAAAGAAATAGTGTAAATAAAAAACAATAATACGATTTTATATACAAGTCCCAGAATGTGTGTTTGCCCTGATATTTTTATACGCCCGGATATTTTTATGAGCCCAGATATTTTTAATGGCATAAATATTGAACTTTGGGACTTAACGTTAAGTCCCTGATTTTGAATAAATTAGCGGGATATATATAATAATAAACCATATATATTGACAGCAAAAAAGTCTTTCCCGACGCTCTTGCTCATGTTCGACACTCCTCATCCGCCCACCGTTACCACAGGGTTCACCCAATCTGCAACATAACCCACAAATAGTTTATGCAATGTCATATAATTATATATGATTGTAAGTCTGATTATAGTAAACGATAAAAGTTGGACAAAATTCGAATGATAATAATAATATTACCTATGTATTAACAGACCGTGCACATCTCCGTTAGTACTGTAAATGGTGTGCGGGAAGGGAGAAGTTCGCTTTCTGTTTCGTACAAGTCATCTCTGCGCTCCAGCAGTGGATTGTCATTATCCATGCTATTATGGTCGATGCGCCAGGCATCGTGAAGAATCGGCGGCCCGGGCAAAGCCAAAATTGGATTATTAGGCGTCTTCCGCACTCTGATTTGGTAATACACTGGACTCTCTCTATAAGGGACCTCTTTATAAGGGAACTCTCCTTATAGTAGCACACCTAATACACCCGTTC
>JAQGAK010004891.1:0-11223 GCA_034696945.1 Lipothrix lubbocki
ATTATTGTAATTTAATAATGGTTGTCATGGCCTCGGCTGATTTATCGACCTGAATAAATATCTATCTATCTATCTATCTATCAATGCTCTTTGAGGAAAAATTCGTGAATGGGACGAGGAGGTGGATATTAAATTTTCAAAGCGTGCCATCGCAGCTATTTCTTACATATGAAAAAATGAAGAATAACAACTTTTAATGCCGACACAGACGTGTAATTTGATTGTTCGCAGTCATATTTCAAAGAACTTTAATATTAGCGAAGGTGCTTTTTATAGTTAGTTTATTGTTCTAAGAAAAACAATTCCCAGATTTTACCAGTCTTTTGGCATACATTTCCGAGAACAAACATTTATTATTATTCTTAAATAAACAATTACTCCTGCCCACAACTGACGATGAGTGGAACGGATATATTTGAATGGAATTTTGTTAAAATCACTGTTCGAAAAATAATACGAAAGAATTTTGATCAGAAAACTCATAATATACATATTTACAAACGATGCATGTGTTAATGTTACAACAATTTAATTCAGGACATTCTGAATTCTTCAAACAATTTAAAATTTTAACAAAACATTTGGAAATTTTAACTAACCAAAAATTTGTAAATTTTAACCAAACATTTGGAAATTTTAGCTAACCAAAAATTTGTAAATTTTAACCAAACATTTGGGAATTTTAACTAACCAAAAATTTGTAAATTTTAACCAAACATTTGGAAATTTAAACTAACCAAAAATTTGTAAATTTTAACCTAAACATTTGGAAATTTTAACTAACCAAAAATTTGTAAATTTTAACCAAACATTTGGAAATTTTAACTAACCAAAAATTTGTTAATTTTAACCGAACATTTGTAAAGGTTGTCCAGAAAATTTTAAATTTATTTCACAATCGCTTAATGTAACGAAGTTCTCTATATTATTTCCGCAGAATTTTAATCCTCCTGTCAGTCCTCGGCTTGATTTTGACTGCTGATCATGTTGTGGGATTCTATGATGACTATGACGACTGGGTAAATGAGCATATGATTATTTCTTGTATTGGTAAAAGTTTTGGGATATAGATTCAGCAAGGAGTTTTATTTTCAATATATTAATTTAATTTTAATTATTTTCAGCTCCCTTACTGCCTTCCAAAGCTTGGGCGCTGCGCTCCGCACACCTATGGGACTGCTGTCCGCCTTTAGTTTGTGTACCGCAGGGTATGAGTATGGAACTTGTTCTGACGCGAGTCGGCGATGGGGTTAAAAATTGCTCCGGATTCAACATCATTATATAATTATTAGTGGAAATAGTATTATTATAATTTGTTAAATATATATTGAAATTTTATTATTGTAATAAATTCATTTAAAATTCCCTTCTATCTATTACTTACTCTGCATTGACTATTTGTAAAACAAATCTTGCTTTACAGATATGCGTCGTAATTTCCTCTGCGCATGTGCAATTGGGAGCAATTTATCAATTTACCCACATAGTTGAGAATATTCGGATTCTTTCATTGCATTTGTCCCCTTTTCGCAATTTCCCAGCCAAAATTGTAATCACGGATGTCACGTTCCAGAATTCAAAAATCTAGCGCCAGAGTTTATTAAAATTCATTTACCACTGCGATTTCAAATGGTTTGGCGGGTGATCCTCCAAAATTTCTGTGACCAATTTTTGCAAATTTGTATTTCTATAATACCACACCATGCAATTCTATTTCTCTTTTGGTTTTAAATCCAAAACAAATTTATGTTGAGCATTCGTTATAATTTGTAGGATTAATTTTGTATTATTTGTAGTATAATTTTAATATTTTACCATTGCACAAATATACAACCATTTGGTTTGTCATTCCTAATAAACGTGGATACATTTTGTAGTCTGTAAAATGTCCCAACACAATTGTATCAAATAGCGCTAAAACTATTGTGTACAGATGTTGTTTTTGGCTAAAATATTAATTAATATGGAATATGGATGCGTCTGGAAATGGTTAATATTTCCTGTATATGAAATTTTACATACACGTGGTCTTTTAAGTAATTATTATAGATTTGTAATTTTCTAAACTTTCTCAAAAAACGGCGTAAATTTCAAAGGAACATCGTTGAAAACATTGAATTGCGTTTACGTTATGAACAATTCTGTTGAAATTTTGTGCAGAAATGTTGTGATAGGCGCTATGCTTTTTTTGTGTATATTTTATACAATTATTTTACATATTATTGTGTGTTACTAAACCTCATTTGACAAATTTTAGTGCATTAAACAGCAAAATTTCCATAAAAATTCAAAATTTTCCAAAAGCAGCAAATTTAGTTACGTATATAGTCAATTCCGCTTCCCTTCGACACTGTTCCCTAAATTGTATTCGTGGATTATTTATCAATTTGATTTTCAAATTTTTCCAAACGCGCGAAAAGTAAATATCGGTTGAACATTTCAAATGATCATTAAATTAAATATTGTTAAAGTTTGGTTAAATTGCTTGTTAATTCGAGAAAATTTGAGAGTTTTGTTTATAGAAATTTGCAAACTTTATCCAGTTAACTTTTGATTTAATTCAATATAAATATTGGCAAAATCACTAAAAATTTCCTTTAAAGTTTTACGTTAGTAATAATTTTGAAAATGAATCAATATTTAGATTCTATTACAGAATTATTTAACCTTTACTTTAACAATCCGAATATATCAACATTGCATTTGAACGTGCATTTGAAGGTTAACGCAGTGGTATTCGTTTCTTTAATCGTTAATTTATATATTTTTATATATGAAACTTTTATATATATATATGCGCGTGGTTTAAATTGATACTTGTAAAATTAAACATCAAGCAAAAAGATTGAATTTTATAAAAATGTGTTATTTTATGAATTTTTAAAATTACAAGGATCAGAATATTTTAAATGTTTAGTCATGTTTAGCCTGATGATGAGCACAGTTGTGTCTCGAAAGCTTGCTACGAAATAAAAACTTGTATTACGAATAGAAATTCCACGTAAACCATCTTAAATCATGGATAATTGTAAAATTAAACTTTCTGCTAAATATTAAGAAATTTAAAACAACAATAGTGTAAAATTTCCAAAATTAAATAATAGTAGTTACACATTTTGACAAAGTTAAATTTTTTGTCTTTCTTAATTTCCAAATTGAAAATTTAAGTAAATTCGTACAGATAAAATATGCGGTGAAAATTTCCGCCAAATGTTTTTGACTAAGAATTTCTGAAAACAACATTTCGATTTATTTTCCTGTATATTTTCCATATATTCACAAAAAGATTAGTTAGCGTGGATTTAATAGTTTTTTAAAATTTAACCCTCATACATACACATGGATTATTATTATAAACGCCTATTGTTCCAGATAATAAAAATTTTTTATAATAAATATTTTTACTTCACCCAAACAAGGCGGGCGTGGTTATGATTATTGTATTTTCTCACACAAACGAGTTGTAGTAAAGCATTTCCAAAAGAAAGGATTTTGTAAAAATTATTACTTTAAAAAAATGATTTGATCAAAAAAAAAACAAAAGTTTGGATTAAACCAATTTGAATTATTGACCGTCGTGGTACCGAAAGGCGATTTTCAATATCTTACGTTGCTATAAGCAAGCAAAATGCGTTGGATATTTTAATGTAAAGTTAATTGCACTATAAATAATACTCGGATTAGACCGAACGTCACTGATCATCGCCGTCACGGCGATGGCTTTATTTGCTAGTAATTATTTATATCTGAATAGTATACAAATGGTTTTTTTTCAAATTAATTAAAATTGATACCTGTTTAATTATATTTTTATTTGATATTTAGCTTGTTAAATATTTAAAATATTCTAATTCACTTTCATTTGTAATTAAATACAATTGAATAATAATTTTATTTAAAGTGAGTTTTAATCGAATTTGCATTATTATCTATATAATTTTTCAAACCGAAATTTTCAATTTCAAGAAACATCTTTCATTTATTCACTCATTACTCTTCTGAAAACGGTCGTTTGAGGTTGGGCAATTACAAATGGAATTTTGAATGAAGCTTCTGTTGTCAATTCGTTTATTGGATTAGTAAAGAGCGACTGTTAATTCTTTATTTCAGATTGCTCCTCGGAGATTTTAGCTTTTCGTATTTCAGATTCAATTCAAGGTAACTTGCAACAACTTCCTTATAGACACAGTCAGAATGGTGCCATTTTGCTTTGTCGGGATTGAGCCACATCTTTCATTCCTTCAATTTAATAATCCGAGGACGATTAAAACACTAAATAAAATGTTTTTTTTACCAATCCTATGCGTGATTTATGGTAATTCGGCAATCGAATCAAAACTTGATTAACGATATTAAACATCCACTATACATGAATTTTGCTCATTTAATATTTCGCCCGCCAATTTTATTCAAACTATTTTCAGAAATTTGAACTCACCCATGAAATTGAGGGAAGTTCCCCATTTTGCATTTCAATTTGATATTCGAAATCACTATAATAAAAATTTATTATTTTTTATTTTGAAATCGACCACACATTTGGAAAAATAATATAAATTTCGTTAAGAATTTTGAACTGTAAAAAATTTAAAATCTTATTTTAAATGTTACGGGAAATGTAAATATAGAAAAATTGAATTATAAAATGTCTTATAAAATGCCTAAATTGTCAATTGAGAAATTAGCGTGGACAATTTTCCTATTAAAACCGTAGATAACTTAATTATTTAATATCTGAATAATATACTTGATTTCCCGTTTTAAGTTGGCCACGTTTGGCCAACACACATAATTATTTTATACTTTATACTTGGAATGGATATTGGAAACATGAATTATACATGGTAGTAATGTTTTCCAATTTTTTCAATTTTATGCTTGAATTGTTTTAAGAATATTTAGCAAATTTAGTCTCGAATTCGCAAATTTTGTCCCAATTTCCAAACCTTGTCCTACTTTGAAAATTTTGTCCTACTTTGCAAATTTTGTCCCAATTTGAAAATTTTGTCCCAATTTGAAAATTTTGTCCCAATATGAAAATTGTGTCTCAATTTGAAAATTTTGTCCCATTTTGCAAACGTTGTCCCACTTTGAACATTTTGTCCCAATTTGAAAATTGTGTCCCAATTTGCAAATTTTGTCCCACTTTGCAAACGTTGTCCCACTTTGAACATTTGGTATAAATTTACATTTATACTAATTCATCTTAATTTTCGTGGATGATTTAGAAAATCGACCCAATAGTTACTCACGACCAGAAAAATCTCGGCGGGATTTGTGCTGAAAGAGTGCCATTTGGAATGGACCACAGTAAATGTTACTTAAATTGTTGAAATTTGTAAGGAAAATTGCAAAAATTCAAATAACCGCACCGTAAAAATTTAGTTTTGACATAATGTTGTACCAACACGATACTGTAAATTTGAATGTAAATTTGACCACCGGAATTCTGGTTAGACTCTTATGAACAACGATAACAATCTTGTTATACCCGAATTGTCGAGCGCTGTTTTTATATCTGAATAATATACATGTTGTTTTTAAATAAAAATGTCAGCTTTTAGATTTTGAGAATTTGAAAGATTTTAAAAATTTGAGAATTTTGTCAAAAGACGTTTGATTTATTGAAATACAGAAATAGGCGCCAAAAGGCCCAATTTTTACTGCGCCTGTAGAAATTTTTTAAATTTTCTATTAAATTTCTACTACCAATTTCAAAGAAAGCCTACACAATAAAAATATTGCAATATTGGTGTAAACTAATTTTTGATTGTTAGTTTCTTGAGCGTTTTCCTTTTATATTTTGTCGTTGTTAAAAATTTACTGCTGCTGCTTAGTTTAACATTTTATTAAATGGATTTGGCGATTCCGTAAAAATGAAAACATTTAGTTATCCTCAAATTTGATATTGTACTTCGTTATAATGTGTTATACTTTATACACCTCAACTTTAATTTGATCGAATATTTAAAACAAAAATCCACATCGCCCAATTAATTCCTTCCTATAGAGTAAAAAGGACGGGATTTGATCATTTTTACGGACATTTTTCGGGTACACCCGATTTTTCCCGGATCTTGTACAGCGCACTCGAGTTTGTATTCGGGAAAACAGCGCCACGAATTATAAAATTGATTCAGCAAATTGTAAATTTGATTCAGAAAATTGTAAATTTGATTCAGAAAATTGTCAATTTGATTCAGAAAATTGTAAATTTTATAGGGAAAACTGTAAATTTTATAGGGTTTATTAATTATGGAATCCAATAATTACCAAGGAAATTGGGAACGTCCTATTGAGTTCATTTTAATTGAAAAGTTTTGGGGAACGTTTTTGGATAATCACAGGGATCGACATCGGTGAGAAAATAACATTCCATAAATATTCAAAATTTTCGAAAATCAGCAAATTTAGTTACGTAAGTCAATTCCGCTTCGCCACGACATTGTTCACCAAATTCTATTCGTGGATTATTTATCAATTTAAAAAAAAATCGATTTAAAAAATTTCCCAAACGCGCGAAAAGTAAATATCGCGGTTGAACATTTCAAATGATTATTAAATTAAGTATTGTTGAAGTTTGGTCAATTTTCAATAGTTAATTTGAGAAAATTTGAGAGTTTTGTTTATAGAAATTTGTAAACTTTATCCAGTTAAATTTTGATTTAATTCAATATAAATATTCGCGAAATTACTAAACATTTTCTTTAAAGTTTCACGTTGTAGTCCTAATTTTGGAACCTTTTGAAATTTTTTACCGCTTTTATGTTCAAATTATTACGTTTATAATTTATGTTGTACAACCTCACTTTAAAATTGACGAATAAATTTTACGTTTTGCACTAAGGGATTCCCAAATACCATATTTGATTAATTATGCACTTTGTTTAATACTAATTTGTTCATTTTTACAACAGCAGACAGACTTAATTTTTGTCAAAATCCAACATAGGATTTATTAGCTAAACTAGCGTTGTATATAGTTTAAATTTAATAGAAAATACAAATGTAATATAATATTTTTGAAGTTAATTCAACATTATCACAATTCACGCGCGAATTGACTTTTTTGTTTCATTTGTAAACGTCGATACGCTTTTTTTGATTTGGAAAATATCCCCGGGAAATTTTATCAAACACACAAATACAATAATTTAAAAAGGGCAAATTCTGCGGTAAATGTTTTTCGAGCCTTCTTTTGATAACCAAATTGTTAAAACAAATTCAACAATTTTGGCGAAACGTTTCTTTATAGTTAAAAATTTATTTTCTCTATAAATTTTGTTTTTTGGTACTTTGTACAATTTTGCTGTAATTTTTTCAAAAAAGTTATGCAAAATGTTATATTCCAAACGTTTTCTTAGTTTCAGACATGAGATTTCCATGTTTTAAGTTCAAATCATTTCCCTTCAACATTAAAAACACCGGTTGTAAAAAAGGTCCGCGGAATCGCAAAGGAATCCGACGAATGATTTCTTTTTGTATTGAAAATCCTTGGTCTTTATGGACCAATATTTAAGACCAAATTTCACAAGATTTTGAATATTTATTATATACAATTTATATATTTAAATATTATATTTCAATTATATGTGTATGATTATTCCCTTTTATATTTGACGTTTTTCATTCATACCACCAATTTTTTTAGCAAATTATGAGTAATATACGAACGTTTTTGGAGGGGAAATTCAAAAATTTGACGATAATTTATTTTTTTCCCGAAAAACCAGTAACTCCCAAACCTTGTCCTGCGGGGGGGGGGGGTAATTCTGAAACAATCAAATTATTTTTATGGTGGTATTTTTCTTTTCGCCGTAGCTTCTGAGTAACGGGCTCAAAAATGGCGATTTTTACTTTTTTTTCGCCTAAAAATTTTAAACTTACCGCCATTCTGGAGGCGCGTCATATTCTGTCTATAATATATTACTATTTTGTCGTTTGAACGTAAAATCCAAAGTTTTGTCCTATATACATGGATTCTTATTGTAAAACATATTTATTTCCTTATTTTGTCACTTTTTTCATGATTTCCCAGCCAAAATTGTATTGTCATAATATTCAAAGATATCACATTCCAGAATTCAAAAAAATTAGCGCCAGAATTTCTTTGAAATATTCATTTACCACTGAAATTTCAAATGATTTTGCAGGCAATCCTCCGGTCACAATTTTTACGAATTTGTATTCCCACCATAGCACGCAATTCTATTCCTATCTTTTCCTTCTTTTATATAACATTTTGTCAAAATATAATAAATATTCATTTTTGTTATCATGGAATATTTTAAACATCATTCAAAATTTTATTTCGGATACATTTTAAATAAGTAAAAAGGTCGGCCATTTTATAATTTTGACGGCCATTTTGGGGGTAAACCCGATTATTTATGGGCAATTCCGGCGCGAATTCTTATTTTTTTAAGGGATTTTCCCCATCTAGCCTTGAATGTATTAAATTAACTTGTACTTATTCGTTTCTGCTAAAAGTGACATTCGAAATTCCCCGCTGTATTTGTAATTATATTTATCCTCCAACCCTTTACTTATAGTTAAAATAAAAATCTGAAATTCTATTTTAACGGACATTTTTTTTAAAATACTGGTTGCATTCAGAACAATTTTGAATAATAAGTAAAATATTTAAATTATTTTACTTAAATAATTACTGCCGACAAAATTCTTTGACGTTTTTATACGTAAATTTCAAATTTTGCTTTAGGTTTTTTTTTATTTTGATTTTTTCTCCATACACGTGGTTAAGACTCATTATCATTATTATGAAATGAATTTGGTCAAATTGTGTAAAACATTGAATAAATTTAAAACTTTCTTTCAAAATACATTGTTCTCATTAATAAAACATTACAGAGTCCCTTGTAGCATGTACGGTGCGATGTTCATATACTTTTGCTCTTAATTTTTTTATATATAAAAATGTTATACACTCATATGTGGCTTGGATTATTATAGATTTTAAAAAATAAACGAAGGAAAGGAAGAATAAAAGACTTTAATGTATTGCCAATTGGCATTATTAAACATTAATTTATTATAATTATTAATTTATACAATATTAAATTATTATACGCTGATATTAAAATTTGAGTCTGTGCATGTCGTCAGTCGTATTTTACATAAACTTCCATTACCAAGGGAGAAAATTGTACGTTTGATTGAGAAAATTGTAAAGATTAAGAAAATTGTAAATTTGATTGAAAAAAGTGTAAATTTGATTGAAAAAAGTGTAAATTTGATTGAAAAAATTTGGTAATTTCTACACTTTTTTCCTGAAATTTTGTTTCACAGCAATTTATTTTCTAGAAACGTTTTACAAAAATTTTTATATACAAACATTTTCTAATTTCAAACATTAGATTTCCCTGTTTCAAATTCAAATCATTTCCTTTAAACATTAAAAACACCGCGGGTGAAAAAAAGGTCCGCGGAATCGCAAAGGAATCCGACAAACAATTGATTTGTATTGAAAATCCGTCTTTATGGACCAATATTTAAGACCAAATTTCACAAGAATTTGAACATTTATTATATTCCTTTAAATTTTGATAACATTTTGTCAAAATATAATAAATATTCATCTTTTATCATGAAATATTTTAAGCGTTGTTATTTAAAATTGTATTTCGGATAAATTTTATACACAAACTGCATTTTCAAAATCTTCCGCTGACTGTAATAAATTATTACAGTTTACCATTTGAATAAATTCATTTAGCGCTTTCGTCAAAATGAAAACGTTGGGTTATATACTCAAATTTGATATTGTTACATTGTTTTATACTTTATATACCTCAAAGTTAATTGTATCGATTTTGTTATTAATCCATTTTTTTAAATATCTATTTGCACATTTAATTGTCGTTTGGCTCAAGATCCACCACGCCGTGAATTATAGACATTTTTTTCAAATTCTTAAAACATATTTTGTCACATCGTCCATAATTACAATATGCTTTCTCTACTGTAAAAAGGTCGGCCATTTTATAATTTTGACGGCCATTTTCTGCAAAATGTGAAATTCAAAATTCCCCGCTGTATTTGTAATAATTTATCCTCCAACCCTTTACTAATAGTTAAATAGAAACATCCGACATTCTTTTTTAACGGACATTGTTTTAAAAATTTTGATTGCATTTTTTAGACCAATTTTGAATAATAAGTAAAATATTTAAATGATATTACTTTTTGTGTTTATACAGCAAATTTTAACATTTTCTATCAAATTTCTCCTACCAATTTTAAAGAACGTTTTTTTGTCAAATTTAAAACATTCCCAGCTCTAAGCATGAAAGCTAGGGTATACCAAGTTTCAGCAAAATTGGAAGAATTTAGTTGAAAAACCCGGGTAACTCCAAAACGGTTCAACTATAATTGATTTAAAATTTAAAGTGATTCCAGCTCTATAGGTCTGATGGCTACATATAAACCAAGTTTGAGCAAAATCGGTGATAATTATCGGTTTTTCGGTTAAAACCGAAAAATCGGTTTTTTGAAAAAATAAAACCTTATTGCACAATTTTACGCACATGGGAACCCATCTGTGTAGTTATTTTCATTTTCGGGTCAACACTGAAGGAGTATAGTTGATGCCACGAAAGACAGCAACACGAAAAGAGAAAATCTATAATACGCTTCGCTATAAAAATCTCCACTTCATATGCTCAAAAGCGAGAGGTAACATAATAAAAAAAAACGCAATATTTCACGTGACATTAGAGTGCCTTAACTAAGTATTAAGGATGCCAGCTTTTCGCATTTTTTGAACATCAGTTTTCGCATTTTATACTTTCAATTTTCGCGCTTTTCGCTTTTTTCGATTGTTTTTTTTCGCACTTTTTGCTTTTTTTTTCGAATGTTTTTTCGCATTATTCGTTTTTTTTTGGTAAAAAATATACTACTTAAACTGCAGTAACCTCTCGCTGCAGGAGATTTTGGTGCTATAAATCACCTAAATTAGTCTCTTTTACAGGAATTCTCTTATAGAGAGCTCGTATTTGTTTCACTATGTATGATTTACGTTCACAAAGGATCTTTTACAGAGAGAGAGAGTTGTTATATAGAGACCTCGTATATTGAAAAACCGGGGTACGTAAGCAATTAAGCTTACCGTTTTTTGTAAGTGCATATGTACATCAACCGATACATGGAGTCGAGTATTTAAATCTTTAATATTTCAATACGTTTTTACGTTATTTCCATTTT
>JAQGAK010004892.1:0-11220 GCA_034696945.1 Lipothrix lubbocki
ATTATTTTATATTGAATTATGTATAGTTACAATGCATTATTTACTAATCAATTAAATTAGTTTAATTATATATTACACTAATTTATTATTTAATTATGGATTACATTTGTGTATTCAATTCATTTATAATTTATTTTGTTTTTATTTATTCCAATATAATATTTAAAATTACAATTAAACGTATACATTTTTCCATATTACAATTATTTCATTAAAATTACTTGTGAACAAATGAAACAACAGACTAAAAGCTGCGCCAAAAATTCTCCAGAAGCGGTGTGGAAAATTTGAAAAATGCCTAGAAAATGAAATTAAAAGATTTGTGAGCACGTGCGAGATCAATGTTAATAAATAACAATTAAGTCTTAAAATCCTGGAAAACTGGAATAAACCTAAAGTGTTCCATTTAACAACTTTTTAATTACTACGGACTGTAATATTATTATTGCTTTAATAATCCACAAAAATATTTTATTATTATGGACTCCGTTTCAATTGACAACGCTGCGGCTGCTACGGCCGTCACATCTTCATTCGAGTGCGAATCGCCAGAAAAGCCGTTAATAGCTAGCGAGGGAGATGCCGTCCTTAAGGAAGAGGAAATAGAAATCTCAACGGAAAATGTAGAGAAATCTGAGGATACGAATCCTTACGCGTACTTGGAACGGGATGAATTTTGCTCGGAAAGATACAAAATCGAATTGAGAAACCTTCCAAAGCAATACGGGTTTAATGTAAATAAATGAGTCAATATTTGTAAATATTTTGGAAACATTGTAAATATCGATGATAGTAATTTATTGAACGTAATTGTTTGTTTTATAGGAGCTGAAGAAATTCCTGATTAAACTCAAACTAAATCCTCACAAAATCAAGAAAGGAACATCCGCGGGGCATTTTGTCTTCATTTCATTTCGTTCGGAAGATGATCGCGAAAAAGCTAAGGCTACCCTAAGTGGGCAGAAATGGAAGAATAAGGTTTTGGAAGCAAGTGTAAGTTAAGTAGTTGTTGGAGTTAAATTCTGGCTTGAATAATATACTGCTATACTTGTATTTATCATACACGTATTAAGCGTGATCAGGTAAATAATTAAACATAAAATCTCTATTTTTATTTCGTACAGTTTGCAAATGCTGCCAAAGATCCACTGGTCAGACAGCGGGCTGGCAAGGAAAATAATGAAGAGAAGGAGGAAGTTTTTACAGAATCTGTGGACGATATCGTGAAACGATCTACTGCTCCTTGGTTTGATGTGCCTTATGAGGAACAGGTTGGAGTTTAATAATATTTGTTTAAACATGTCGGAATTGGCAATGTAGGGAGATATTCATTATTAAACTGTTTGAAATAGCTCAAGAGAAAGGATGAATTCGTCAGCATCTACTTGGATAAGTTACTTAAGGAACTGTGTCAAACCAATTTCGCTATAAAGAAGCTTCCCAAACCATTATGGAATTGCGAAAGTATTTTACCATCACCGGTTACATCGCATTATAGGAATAAATGCGAATTTACTATAGGTACTAGAAGAACAAAGAATTAATTTGTTCAGTTTCAGGGTGAAGTCTTCCTCTATTAAATATATTTGGGATTTCTGCAGGTTATAATCCGGAGACGAACGAAAAAACCGTGGGGTTCCGGTTAAGTAGTTACAAACGGGGATCTAAGGCTGTAGGAAAAGTTGATTCACTGACCCATCTCCCTGAAAAAATGATTCAAGGAGCTCAGGCTTTTGAAAGGTTCATTAGAAACTCTCCCTTGGAAGCATTTGATCCGGAAACGCATGTTGGTGTTTGGAAACAACTGACCGCACGAACAAGCTCAACGGACTTAATGCTTATGCTAATAATTAGTAGAAAGGTATCAATTATTTCACAAAAATATTTATGAAATAAGTTCATTAGCAGTGGTGTTTTAATTTACAAGTATTAATTTGTTTTTGAACCAAATATAATATGAAATTGTAAATAGCTACAATATATGATGCAGGATATGTCTGACGAAGACGTGAAGACTTTAAAAAAGGATATAATTAGCGAATTTAGCGTATCAAAAACTCCGGAGATTACATCATTCTTTATCAAAGAACAGGAAGCTCAAGGACAGCAAACTAAAAACGTACCAGAATTACTGTTTGGAAAAGGTTACAATGAAGAAACAATGTGTAATCTTAAGTTTCGCATTTCCTCTGAGTCATTTTTTCAAATCAATTCTCTAGCAGCGGAGGTATGGGATCGTACTCTATGTATATTTTACTTAATTTTACTTTTATTATAAACCATTATGAAAATCAATTATTCTAAAATTTGTTTAGATTTCAGTCCTTTCCACAAATTTTTTAAATTCCATTTTATGATTTGTAATGTTAAAGTAATCTATTTTTTCCAAAGGTTTTAATAAACGCCATCAAAGCACACGCCGAACTAAACGAGGATACTTGTTTACTTGACATATGTTGTGGTACGGGAACTTTAGGGCTGAGCTTAGCTCAGTTCTGCGGAGAAGTTGATGGTGTGGAAATTATATCAAGTGCAGTGGAGGATGCCCGTGAAAACGCCAAGGCAAATGGTTTACAAGAAAAATGTAAGTTCTATTGTGCTAAAGCAGAGGATGTTGTGGATGTGCTAACAACTCAGACAAAGAAGAAGAAAATAGTAGCTATAGTGGATCCACCACGTGCGGGAGTTCACTCAAAGGTGTTACAAACACTCCGTCGATGTTCAAAAATTAACACCATAGTTTTTGTATCGTGTGATGCCGAGGCGGCTAAGAAAAACTTTGTGGATTTAGCTCGGCCGGAGTCCAAGAAATATCGTTTAGCGCCGTTCATCCCCAGGCGGTTCATTCCAGTAGATCTCTTCCCTATGTCGCCACACATGGAATTGGTCGTAATCATGAACAGAGTCGAGGAGGAAATGAGTGAGACAACAACATTGCAGTCGTGATTTTTTTAAGTACACTGCAATGATATTTTTATTGTCATACAATTTGAATAATCTGTATTTAAACGCAATAAATACTACTATATAAATACACATTAAGCATGTACTCCATTAAATAATAAGTACAGAGATGATAATCATAATAAATGTAATGTTGTTTTGTTATTTATTACAATGTTCCCAAACAATTTGTACCTTACAGTCAATACAGCAATAAAAGACCACAAATATTACATATTTTGTAGTAATAATAATTATTATTCACAGACGTCCAGCAGGCAAAAAATATTTTCCTCGTATCTAAAACTTTTTTGTGCGTTAATAAGTGACGCAATTGAAAGAAAAATCTCTGTATAGACATAGAGCTATACAAGTTCACAGTAGTAGATCACAGGTAAGACGTCCAAAATAACAATAAAGAAAACTTAAAAATACAATAATAAGTTCTCCTCAAACATGCTTGGAAGAGTAAAAGAGTCAAGCACAGCACGAAGCAAGACCTATTAATCGTCGTGATGTCCTGTTATGTGGGTCAAAAATATCCTTTCAGTATAGGATCAAATAAATAGTTTCAACATTCCTAAATATAAATAATTATTCCGCTGATTAACCTGCAGAAGCAACGATTTCAGCTTGTAAATCTATAGTAATTTCAGAGCAAATGGCATCCAAGGATTACCCGCGGCTTTGCTTTCACAACTAAGTATCATAATAATAATAATATTAATTAATTTTAATTAAAAAGCGATTGCATGCAGAATTCGTTACATATAGTAAATGCATCATAAAGGCACTGCATCAGGCTTGGAATATAATAGTAAGTAAGTAAGTACAACAATAAAATTGTAACAATACTAAATATTCTTTCTCACAGCACTTGTCGTTGTCACTGGCTTTTTCATGGGAGAAAATTTTAAAAGTCCCAACAATTACAAGTATAGTTTATAGGGATGTGTAGTATAGTTTAAGGAATAATATAATTATTACAGCAACATATTACATTTTATATCATTATATGAATACACTGACAAGTTGACTAGACAAAGCTTCAAGCAGCCTTTAATAATTAATTATCATAGTCAAAATTAATTATTAAGCCGAAACCGGATTGGAAAAAATTCTCCACACACTTACAGACGTACATAAAACATCTACCTACATACTGATTACTGCATTATTAGACTTTACACCAAGAGTTATGTTAATTCCTTATACATTTTAGAGCCTTCCCACCTCAGGTATTATAGGCATTCCATACTGCTAAAATAACGAGAACCATCATGAGCTCCTGATATTAGTTTCGGGTAGTTCACAGGTAGAATATTTACCTCATTGAAACATAAATATAGCTTCATACTTAAAAGTACATTGAAAAACTTTAGAGAATAAGAACTGCATATTACATACTTTGAGGATAAAAATATTTTAAACATCCACGGAACTGGAGTAATAACTGAAGTATTAACTGAACCCACAACGAAGAAAGTACGAACCCACAATATGACGGAGTAAGTACTGAGGAGGAAATTACTGAAAAAGACAGACCTAAAGGAAACCAAACTAAATAGCATAATAGCAGGAGCAATAACAGGATGTACAATAACCTCAGGATAATTGGGAAACAATGTCAACGCTAAAATTTTTGAAACAACTATATCATTATGATATTTTTTCAAGTGGGCATTAACTACTAATTATGCTGCATTAATTCGACTGTATTAATATTATCACGTCAGTTAATGCTTTTGAATGGAATGTTGAAAAATTGAATGGAAAACTGCGACGAGGACGATATCATATATATGGCTATCTTCTAATAAAACCTATAGAGTAGGAGGTTATAACTTGTTAACTGGTAAAAGCGAGGAACAGTAGATATTTAATTGCGAACTTGTTAGGTACTGGGTATAGTTTAAAGATCGCGTAGACGTCGTAAAAGGTCGTCGGCTTGATCATCTCTCGGCGGTTTCCTTTTGTTTTGACTCCTGGGAGGCTTGATATTTTCTGAGTCGATTTGAATATCTCTGTTGAAGTATTAAATCCAATGACCATTAATGTTAAGTAAAGTAAGCAAAATGTAATATAATTTATATAAATATATATGTTAAAAAGGTAAAAAAGCTACTTAAGAATTTATTATTACTATTGATTATTTAAGAATATTACGTTATTAATTCGCGACTGGACGGTGAAAGGACCATAATATTTGAGCGAGACCTACTACGATTTAAGGGCGCTTTAAGATCTCCTACAAACATAAAAACAAAATGTTAAAAAGTTTCCAAGAAATACAAAAAAATATAAATAATAAACCAGAGTAAAAGGTATACCTCCTGTGGGTCTGGGTCGTTTTCTTTTCTGATCGGGTCGGTGGAAGGCTTGACCAGTTTTCAAAGCTTCTAGAAGATTATCCATGACACCAGTGTCGTCACCAGCATTCATGTCTACTAATGCTTTCTTCCTTGCTAGCCTCTCAGCCTTCTCCTGCTCTGCCTTAGCTTTCGCTTCCTTCGCTCTCCTAATTTTTTCTTCAGTCTCTCGTAATTTGACGTTGTCTTTGTACGCAAGCTATAAAAAACGCATATTTAAAATGAAAAATCTCTTATCAGCACTATCCCCATTTAAAATAAAAGCATTTTTGAAGTTGTAACTTACCTGAAACTGATCCTTAAATGTTTTAATATCACCAAAGAATTCTTCAACAGTGTATTTACTCTTGTCAAAAGTATAGTATTCCGCCAAATCATTATATAAGGTTTCGATTTTATTGAACATTTGAAATAATATGTCGCACTGCTCACGAGCTTCTACGGCAAAATGCTACATTAATAATAAATAAAATTAAACCTTTGCATTCCAGAACCAGAACGATAACGCATAGCTTAAATATAAATGCAACTTACGCTCATAACTTCATAAAATTTGTCATCTGGACCCTGTGGGACCTTCGATGTTTTTAAATCAGTTTCTAAATTTTTCAGGTCACTATCCATTACTCGAAGAGACTTCTGAATAGTTTCAACTGAGACTCGGGCAGCTTTATCCAGATGACCGAGTTCGTCGTCAAAATTTAGTACGTCCGGGAAATTGGCTTCAACTGTATCAACTAAATAGTGCAACAAAGTTTGTCTATTTTCTGCATCTTTTGTGTTTGATAGTTTGGGCAGGTACGAGATTTCAAATCCAACAGCTTGGCCGTTCCTGGATCCAGAATTCATTACATTTCCTACTAATAATACTAATTCCAGTAATTTTGAAAACAATTTCGATGTTTTAATTTCTTCACATGCAGCGGTTGCTGCCACGATTCCCTGTGAAGCAAAAATTACTTTCATAATTGAGTCACCATGACAAATTAAATTAAATTAGAAGTTTATGCTCATTCACTTACAGGTTTAATATCTTGTACTGCATCCGAGTACAACGATTTGAACTTTAAGGATTTCAGCCTCGGAACCAGCCGCTTGATTGTCGAAATCTAATGAAAAAATCAATCACACATAAATTAATAATCGAATAATAAATTCTTTTATTTAAAAGTATTAGACGTAACATACTAGTTAGATGAAGGCATAAACAAAAAGTAATATTTTACCGTAACAGCAAATTGCTCAGCCTCATGGAGTTCATCGTAATTATTTTGAAGCTCTTCCAGTCTCTTAAGTTGATCTGGTGGCGGTAAATAATTGATAAGTTGCTCCAACAGGTTTCCAGATAACACTTCTTCGTCACATCGAAGAATGGAAGTTTTGACGTCTTCATAACTGATATGCTTCAAAGACCCACCAAGGAGGATCGACAAATTCTGAGCTGATTTTGGATCAAGTACTCTCAATTCTTTCAATTTCCTTCCACCAATCGAACTGCTCTTGTCACTATCTTCTGTTATAACCCAAAACAAACATTTCGTTAACCATTGTCAATCTAAACACCAGTACGTAGTAAGAGTATGAAACTAAAAACATTAATTAATAATTAATATGCAATAACTTGCATTGCTTCAACCTTACAACACATACCTTTTTGTAATTTAGACGAAGGTTTAGTGGAAAACCTTTGAAGACCTTCTAAAATTCCATTGGTAGCTAGTTTCTCTTCATCCACTTTTACCCAAAACGATTTCTCGGAAAGCTTTTGTGGAGCAATCTGTTGAGCCAAGAATTCAGAATTAATAATCAGGAAACTATTTCATAAAAATATTATTTCTAAATGTTTGTAAATTTCTAACAATTTTCCAGTTTGCTTTTTTCATCTGGACTTCCAAATTCCACTTCTTCTTCGGCTTCATACCGAAGGGTAATACATCCGACGGTGCTTTGGGCATCATTGGTGCAAGAGGGCCGCCGAATGGCGGTGGAGGTGGAAAGCCTCCTCCCATAAAAGGAGGAGGTGGTGGTGGTCCTCCCATGCCAGGAGGAGGGGGAGGTGGTGGAGGCCCACCAAAAAATGGTGGAGGAGGAGGTGGTGGTGGTCCTCCTCCGGGAAGGGGAGGTGGTGGTGGACCAACTGGCAATTTGGTAGCAAGTTCTTTCTGAATGGAACTGAATCCGTCCTGAAAAATTAGCAACAATTAAATTTCATGTTTTTGTTTTCATCTTGTTCTATCTTCTATGTATAAGCCAAATTATCGAACAAAATTAAGTACAATTGTGTCCCTCCCAGTTACCTTCGGACCCCCACCACTCTTAAGCGCTTCTTCAAGTTCATTCACTCTTTTCTTCAAGTGCTCGTTCTGAGCATCTGCTTCCTGTTTCTGTGTTAAGGCGTTTTCCAATTTGATATTTAATTCGTTGTTTTTGTTTTCGTTGGCAGACTTGAGTTTTTCTAAATGAATTACATTGATGAGTTAATAAAGCCAAATCTTTATTTGAGTTTAACCATTCGCTTAAACTAAAAATTTATGAAAAATATTATTCAGTGTTATTAGAAATGAATTTACCAACAACAAGATTCGTTAAACCATCCACATCAATGTCAAACTTTTTGGCCCGAAAATCGGGATCATATCCACTCCGGTGAAGCACGATCTGAGCCACGCATTCTTCAATGAGTTTGAAATATGCGGATCTGTGGAAAACATAATCATTTGGATCAGAAACTGGAATTTCTACAGAAATACAAACGACAACACCAAATACAGACTGAAGTCATGACTTTTTCATGTCACTGGACAAGAAATTAATTATTATTACATTATAAAATTAAAACGACACTTAAAATGTACTAAAAAAAATTAGAAGCACGCCAAGCAGTTTTTACACTGCTTACATTACTTTTGTTTTAGTTTACACAAATGCAAACAAAAGTCCACTACACTGTACTTCACAAAATATTTATATACTAACTACTAAACTTATAGCTACGTACTTATTACTGCATTCAACTACCTGTACCAATATACAACAGGTGCAGTTAGAACCCATAGGAAAGCAAAAAAGAATCAATATTTTAAAGTAAGAAACAATATAAAAAATCATGCAACATTATTTTCTTTCCATGCAATCCATGCTCACTGATACTTTTATAGTATTGTAAAAACTTATGAAAACTTGATAATCAAAAAAAACATTGAAAAAATTAGACTAAACAACAGCAATAGTCATAAATTCATTAGTTGAAATACCCTGTGATGGCAGATATTTGGCATGCTGACGTAATGCAACATAGTCCACGCCAGCCTTTTAGATAGAAAATATAGATGCACAATTTATTCGCCGTAACAGATTGCAATAAGAATGAAAAAGAATTGTCGATATACATGGATACTTATTGCCAGTTGTAAATTTTGAATTTTCAAAAAACTTATACTACACTTGAGATAAAGGATTGGACGAATTACAATGAATTTAAATGTTCAATGGAATATTTACCTGATTAGCGCATCATCTCGTATACACAATAAATGCTGTAGAATGGCCAGAAAGAGAGGCTCTGCAGGGGTATCTGCTATGAGATTTTGGATTAAATTGTAACATTCTTTAGGATCATCAAACTCCGCATGAATGCATTCGAATTTATCGGAAAACTCGTCACAGTCCTCCTCTTTCGCCTTGATAAAGATGTCAACCTGTGTCAAAAGGTCGCCTGTGGACTGGCTTGTTAGTTCATCAATCAGACCGTGTAAACCGGCCCGCATGAATTCATTTCGAAGGAATATTCGATACTCGAAGTCTTCCGGCATATTGACTATTGCATTAATGAGTGTCATACAGCTGGCCTGAAAACAAAACAATTAATTCTTTACACGGCAGCCAAGAATTACCATGTTTTACTTGAGTACAAGAGTACTACAGGTGCTCAAGTACTGGTGTACAATAGTATTTTGACTTATATTGGCTTACTCGGACGGATTCGTTGTCACGAATTGCCAGGCCTTGAACAATCGGGGCAAATCTATCAAGTCCTTTATTTTCTGCAGAAATTGTGATAGCTTCTAAAACTTTTTCGTGGCCATCCCATTCATGAAGAATGCACACGGCTCCAAGTAATTTGGCAGCTTCTTGCATTACAGTTGGACGACCGGGATCCAGCGAACGCGAAACCAACGCAAAGACCTTCCAATGAGCAAAAAACATTATGACAATAAAGTTTGTTATGGAAAATCTTCATTAGCATTTCATTATGATCATTAATACTACTGCCGTACCTCTTTTTGATTAAAAACTTCTCTTAAGCCCCCCGTGTTATTCATGACAGCTCGAAGGCAGCGAAGGCATTCTACTTGGATCTTTGACTGGTAATCCCCCATTACGCTGAAAGATTTACACAGTCAAATAAATACAAATTCCCAGATGTAATACATAAAATTTGTCACTTCATTTGTCACATCATGTTACTTGACAAATAACTTGACAAGTAACAAAACTTACCCTCTCGATGTGTAGCATTCGTTGAGTAACCTAAGAATTAAATTAAGTCCCCCATGCTTAACAAACTCTTGAACCCAAGATACAGGATTATTTGTCAGAGCAATTCTCAAAGATTCGATCAAATGGGATATTTTCGATCCACTCAAGGTATCTAAACTGTTTAATTCCCGGATGTAATCCGTAGGGGCGTCCAGTTTCAATTTCTTGCTCTAAATAATACACAAGAACGATACATACATGGATGACATAAGCAAAACCCAGGAGCTCATCAATAAAATATCTCATAATATCATGTAATCCAATTATTATTTCAACAATATTATTTTTTAACCGTGGCATGTCCCTTCTCCCACATGGAAACCATCTGACGCTTCCTTTCGATTGTCTGTTCCAAAAGAGGTTTCCTCTTCTCATCAGTCAAATTCATATCATCTAGCATTTTCAAAAATCTCTCATCCACTTCGTTATCCGTGATGGTGGCGGATGGAGGAAAGTCCTCATATTCATTAAAATCCGATTCCGAATAAGGACGCATATGTCCTTTCTTCTGCTTGGCAAAGCCCAAGTTGGCCAGCTGTAATAATAAATAAATTGTATGAATTATATAGACCAGGCCACAGCTGAGGGATTTCGTTTTTTTCTATCTCTCCTTCTATTCTATTCATCCAATCATGAATACCATTGATTGTATTAACTACATATTAAAATATTAGTTAATGGATATAAATAACTTCATATATTGTAGACTGAAGGTTAACAAAAATGACAAACAATAAGCGCAATATCAAAAGACTAAAATGAATACTTACGAAACTTCCCGACTTATTCTTGTCCTGCCGAGACATTTTGAAATGTCCAATATATTTATCTTACAAACTAATAAAACAACAATTTGTAATTTGTGGCAATTTCACTTAATTGTCACAAAAAATTGGAGAAGTTTATACAAATGAAGATCGCCATCCGCACAGTTTTTCTGTGTCAATAACTTGCAGTTAAGACTTTTCAAAAGCTCGCGCGGCCAAATATTTGGGATGGGACATTTCCCGCTTTTTAACGGGTTTTTACAAACTTGTAGAAGAGCATCGGCAGAGGAAGACGAGCAGAGAGGACGAGAGGAGACGAAATCCGACAAAATTCAATGAAAAAAAGATGAACGGAGGAGGAAGCTTGGGAAGATGGGAAGCGATTCTTCTTCTTCATCTTCGTCCCATCATCTCTTTACCTTCTCAACTAATTGATCCCATGTAATATATACTACTTACATACACACCTGTCGGATCCTTTTCTTGTGGACTTGGTTGTCTTTATGTGGAACTTGGAAATATAAATGAATTTATTTTGTATTTATTTTGTATTTATTTTGTATTTATTTTGTATTTATTTTGTATTTATTTTGTATTTATTT
>JAQGAK010004893.1:0-11202 GCA_034696945.1 Lipothrix lubbocki
TACTTACGGAGGAATAGGGCAAAATTATTGGTGGCGGTAGGGCGATATTTTTAAGGTGGCGATTGGTGAAGACCAATTTCCGACCAAATTCCAACGTAAAGCGTGACGGACGGACGTGACGGACGTCACGCCGGTTTTAAAAGAAGATTATTACATATTTGAACTAAAATATTTAATCAAATAAAAAACTTGACGCTAATCCAAATTGTTAACCCAAAAGAAATACAAATTTTGTTAACAATCCATGTATTTATTCCAGATAAAATGAAAAAATTTGTGTTCAGCCGCCTCATAGAAATAATTGAATGTTATTCCCAAAGCTATTCATAAATCATAATACTTAACGTTTAATAAAGTGTGTTTAGTTGTTATTTGATTGATAATAGTTATGTCGCTCTTGAAGTATTTGCTTTGAATTTGTATTGTAGCATTGAAATTTAGGATTTATTTAAATATTCAATTATTATCGAGAAATCGAGTATAAAATTATTTCCATTTTCCCGCTGAAACAGACATAAATTTTAGTAATTTCTGTGTATTTAATTTGCTCATATGTGAAATCAGGGTTAAACCGATGTTTAAAACAATTTGATGTTCTTATGCTTTTATTGTCAGAAGTATAGAAGAATTCTATGACTTTCGAAAATTTTTATTTCTTATGCGAAATAACGTGGGAAATTTTGAAGAAGACGTTACTAGTTTTGGCCGACCCAACACCTTCAATTGTATCCAACTCCAACAAAAGGGCAAAGCGACACAAACTTTTATGTTTGTTTCAGTTGTGGACATTATACCTACATCCAGGAAAAAAGTTCAAGTCGGTAGCACTCCGGCATCTCAAATCATCTACTTGTAAGTAACTATAGTAACCGTAACATTAGTGTTACCTAAAAACCACACAGCCTACACCATTGCAGTTGTATAGGCGGAAAAATGTCGAGCGGAAAATTGTCGAGCGGAAAAATATCCAGCGGAGTTTTATCCGGACACGGTTTAACCTAAGATTTAATCCGAATCAATTGAAAATTTGTGTGCGGATCCCAAAATTTACACCGGATTATAATTGCACATTTTGGCTTTGATCTCAATATTTAACCCGGATTAAACCACATTTTGAAAAGCTAATCCTAAATCCAAATCCAAGGTATCAAAAATGTTAGTCCTTTTCATGACTGAATAAGATTTAGTTACCCATTCAAGTTCAATTACAATTCAACTATCAATAAATTTAGACGACGTGTTAGTTCAGAAATTCTACCTATTCATTTTCAAGTAGTTGCAATACTAGCACTGTCCGAAATTGATAGTTGAAGCTGAATAATTAGCAACTATTAAGGTAAGCAGGTTCGCTGAGGAATGTCATAAATTAGCAAAATTTTCATTTCAAAAAGTTATTGCAACACGGAACAGATGCACAATTGACAATTTTAAATGGAATATTAGGAGATTAATACTTAATACAGAATCAAAATTTAATTTTTACTTCAGACTAATGCGCGACGTTGCACAGTAAGCACGTAAGCACAGCTTAAATCGAGTCAAATTTGCAGATATTAGAAATGCGAGCAATTAATAAAGATATTTAAAACCAATTTACAGAAAAACTGAAACGCAAATTTGACTGGATTAGTACAAACAAGGTGTAAGAAAGAAATTAGTGTATCTAATTTTTCAGAACAAGTAAGGTCTCTGAAGGGAAATTTTGTACGAATGTTTCCTGACAATGATGATATTCTCTAATAAGCACTACCAAAGTAAAATCCAAAGTTTGTGAAAAACTAGAAAATAGACAATATTCAAATTTGAGAAAAAATCTATAGCCATACCTAAATATCGAGCTGTGGTACCATTTTTCGGAAGTGTCCGAAAATAATCAGATGCCCTTCCATACGATTTCTCTTCTCGGCTACTCGTCTTGTCCCCGAGATGAGCTGAAAAGAAATCAAACAAAAAGATTTACAAAAATGCCAAGTTCAAAAATCCTTTAGGGGCTTTAAATTTACAATCCTTCGACACTGGACAACCTAGACTCATGTTATCTGATGTCGCCTGAGTGATTATCAAATAATTTCGAAGATTGAAGACTGATGTGCAAATAGAGGTCACATATGTGTTTGAACAAACTCACCCGACTCCCACATTAATATGTATTTGTCTGTTAAATGAAACATTCTGCTTAACTTCCGTAAGGTTAATTGCGAGAATTACAAAACTTCTGTAATGGACTTTTTGTCCACTGAATTATTTTCATGTGCTTAGTAAAATTAAAATACTATAACAAACGATATAGTATTCAGCAAAGACTAAAGATCTTAAAACAGCAGTCATATCATAACATTTCCCTACGCTGTGTCGTAGGGAAAATTGTAACAGAATAAATGAATTTTTCAGAGACATTAGTGTAAAAATATTATGTGGAATTTATGTAATCAATGGTAAAATTGCAACAGATGCCTAATTGTATAACTGTTCATGAATATTGAATGGGCTCTGCCTAAATCAATAAAACCATACTTACTTACTTACATTTCGTGCTGTGTCCACGTCAATATATTATGATTAAGCAATATTGGTGACGTATCTAGAGCTCAATAATGTAAAATGTGCAGTTTATCCAGAGTAATAATAATTCGTCGAATGGGCACATTTTGTTTAAAAAGTGATGTATTGTATCAGAAAATTATAATTTAAAACAGGGAATTGTTATTGCAAAGTAAACATATTGTACGGGTATAAAATGAAGATGCAAAATGTAACTCAGGGTGCATTTGGACATGAGAGTTTATAGCTCTTTGTCTGAAAGTCACCTCTCTCTCTCTCTCTCTCTCGCTCTTCTCACTCTTCCATTCGCAATATAAACCTCTCACTATCCAAGTCGAGTACAAACACCAACCGTCAAATTCGCTATACTTCCCTGTGGCGGACTCTGGTGTAAATACTTGTGCACTTCAAGTTCAGGTTCCTTATTCCCTCATATGTGGACGGGTTACTTACTATAGTGTACATTATATATATATAGTAAATATTACATATATGTACTATTTATTAATTTAATTATTAGTGCTTTTTGAATAATTGATATCATTGTTGTTATCATTTGGGCCCACTTCAAGACTTATTTTGTATTTGGCAGACCATAGAATATAAAATAAATTTCTCTATAGAATCATGTAAAATAATTTTTGAAATTTTTCAAAAACTCAAATATAAGTTAAAGTTGAATCAATATTTTGTCGTTGAGGATGCTAATATAAACATTGGGACACTACGCTATAAAAACTACGAATCTTCCGCCCACGACCCCGTGGGGTCGACGAGAGAGGTTAGTTTTGGGCCACTTAGAATACCCGTTTTCGACATGAATCAAAGTTTGGGCAAAAATATTTTGCCGTAAATTCTTGGTTAAAATATTTTAGCCAATATAGATGTAGGAATAATAAACCAAAGGAATTTGTTGACAAAATATTTTGGCTGTTTAATTTCAACTGAAATCATTTTAGTCAAAAGAAATTCAAGCAGGTCGAGTTTAAATCACAAGAATTTTAACCCAATCGAAATAAGCCAATTTTCCCTTGAACCAAAATATATCAACCAATATAATCCCAGCCAAAGTTGGTTCAACCAAAAATCATTTGCGACAAAATCAATGGAACCAAATGCATTTTTAACCTCTAATAGTTACTCAGCCCTTTGATGACCAAATGAATTTCCTTATGTACTGTGGGTATACCGCCCTACTTCCAAAACTGCCACCTAACTCGCGCGCCTACTCATGTATAGGCAAAATTTCAGTATCTATGTAGCTATTCCCTTGTTGCCTATATATCGGTAATTTAAAATACATGTACTAACACATCCTACTATGTACAGGAAGAAATTTAATTCTTTGCGTATAATAAAAGTACCTGAATTAATTCTTCAGTTTTTACTTTTACTGTAATCTTCAATCCAAAAATACTACTGTGTACAATTAAGCAAGCCAGCAGTACTTGTATTTTAATAGCCTTACAATCAACTAGTTGTCATTTTGCTAATTTTATGTAACTTAACTATGCACACATTATAATTGTTTCCCTTTCCATATATTACTTACATACATACATTTGCAGGTATCCTGAATTTTTCATCCCCTCCTATACACCTGCCTCGTTTGCCCAATTTCCAACAGTGGTCTGCTTGAATACCAACACTGCCTATTTCCCTATTGTTTGCAAATTATCGGTGCAGATGCATTTGCAATTGATCTGAAACATCATCCACACAATGCATTTAACTCTACTGTTTATTTCTTGTTCAACGTAAATTAGGTTTTCATTTCCTTCTCTTTAAATGGTCATGTATATTTATCAATTCCGTCAGAGGTAAGCAGGATACTTATAAAAAGTTATTGCATGCATTTATAAAACGTTCAGTTTCTTTTGTATAGACACTGAAGGACATATAGATTGTTTTACCATTATCATTGAATTCTGATTCACACGACGAGGATACTTTAGATCGGATATTGTGATGATTGTTGATTACAGTTAATTTGTGTTGACAAATTAGTAGCGGAAAATACTGGGCTCAAATAATATTTACATCGATGAAATGATTCCGGCTAAGATACTCTTGTCTTAAAGTTATTTTAGTTGAAATCAGGCTAGCAATTAGATGCTTTTCCTTGTCCGAGAGCGACGGACTTTAAATTTTAACTGGAGGTAGGTATTAGCTGTACAACTAAAACAAAGACAAAAGTTCGTGCGACTTCGCTTTTATATTAGAGTTGAAGTCAATTAAAGGTGTTGGGTCGGTGAAAAAAAGTAAACATTCTTTAAAAGTTTCTATGTTATTTTGCATATGAAATAAACGTTTTCGGAAGTCAATGTATTTGTTAAGACTTTATATGATAAAGCATAAAAACATACCAAACTAGTATAAAGCCCTGTCAAAGACAGGGTGATAAGAGATAACAATCCTAGTGGCTCTGTATAATCGTTCTAGGTAGTTATACGTATATGACGGTTACAGTAATATTTCATTTGGACAAAATTAACCGCATTCAACATATTCCGCAAATTCAAATTAACATTCTATACAAATATAAACGATGATGTACAACATTTTTATAAAATTTTATTGCAATATTTTAATTGTAGGGCACTTCAGCAATGTAAAGGGCAGGGATCAATTACCAATTGAACTACTGTATTTCATTTTTCCATTTAAAGCTGTATCGTTGAATTAATTAAAAAATGCCAAATTAAATTTACATTTTCAATTCCTAGGATATCCCACAATCAGAAATGTAAAAGTCTCTTCTTCGGAGGAAGAGGCATGCAAAAATTAGGTCGACGCCAGCTCAAACCTCACAATGTCACAATAACACGGATTGCCACTTTTACCCTAAGCCAAACCGTGCTCATTTTCCACATAACACAATATTATACCTATGTAAACCTATGCAACACAATGTTAGGCAACGCCACTGTGTGAACCTAACCACTGTGTGCCAAGGATAACAGTTCAGCTACCTATAAGTCAAACGGTTATACTTTTCCGAAAAGTTAATGAAATTTGAGATGACTGTGTTTAAGGATTTTTTGACTTCTTCATTTGCCGTTTGACCTAGGTTGTCCCGGAAGTCAAAATGTAGATTTCCGAAAACCCCTCATTTGAACTTCTAATGATTTAAGGAAATGTTAGATTTCCTAAAAAGAATTCACTGACTTCAGACAAAATCTGCAAAATGATCTGAGTTAAATATTCGGTGACCTGGAGGTCAAACTGTCTGGATTTTTGAAAAATGTCTAAATCAACCTCATATTGATTTGCTAAAAGAAAGGTTTCCTGAAAATTCCATTGAGATCGGTAAAGGATTGCAGTTTGACCTGGGTTAAATGTCAACTGCCCGGGAGATCAAACCACTTGATCGATTGCCATGAAACTCTCGCGTTCGCAAGTACACTTGATACCCTTTCATTTGACACCGACATTATCAAAATCGGATAAGCGGTTTTGGAGGAGACCAAAGCTAGCGTAACGTATACAACTTATGTCGCGCCGCTAAAGGTTGTATATGTTCTGGAAGGTTACCTATGGTACCACGTGACCATGAAAACTGACGTCACTTTAATTTAAAAGTTTTACAAGTTTTAAAAGTTTCATACGTTGAACGACAGCGCTAATTCCCTATTAAATCTGTTTTGATTTTCAAAAAAGTTCTAATTTAAACTTTTTATTATTAAATGAGGAACTATTTCTAAAAAATGTAAATAGATTTAGTTGAGGTTTGTATTTTGACTTAGGGTAAAATGTTCAGTGACAGAGGTCAAACTGGGTTGATTTTCGAAAAATTTCCTATTTTTAAGCTTTTAATGATTTTATGGAGCGAAAGATTCCTAAAAATGTCACTAGAATTGTTCAAGGTTAGCGCTCTCAGAAACCAAAGATGATTTTACCATTCTTCACTTTTCCATTTTTATTTTGGATTTCTCATATTTTCATAAAGTTTTTTTTCACAGCAAAACCAATTTGAAGATGAAAAATTACCGTCACAAATGTTTATCGAAGATTTTGCAATCACCGAGATCGTTACAAAATATAGTCAAAAATAGTGATAAATTTGCAGTTTTGGTTTTCAAAAACTGATTTTGCTGTTAAGTGAAAAGTGCATTATAAAAATTTGAAAAAATAAAAATTGAAAAGCGAGGAGTGAAGAGTGGCGAAAGAGGGCCCAGGGTATTAATATTTCAGCTGGATATGACTTTCCAAATTCAGATCAATTACTTCCGGTTTTTCGACTTCACACCATTATTGCAAATCAAAATATCATAATTCTTTGATTCGAATATCTTAAAAATTCAAGTACTTCCCAATACAAATATGCATTTTGAAACAAATTTTTTTAGCAAGAATGTTAAAACAGAAAATCCGTCCTCTAGTGTGGACAGATTTTATTGAAAATTTTCTGATTAATAAGTGCCGCCAATTAGATTTGGTAGAGCTTAAAATTCAGAAATAAAAATAAAATGAAACTGAAAGAGAAGCTACGTGAATTTAAAGACAATAAAAAAATAATTTACCATTTTTGACAAAGATCACCTTGGGAACACAAATTAGGCCAAAAAGATTGAAGTGACAGTCTCCATGATTCCGTGAGTAGAAAGGCTTTGATAAAAAAATTACTTTGAAATAATTGAATTGAAATAGTTTTTCATTTAATTCGTAATGCATTTAATCATTGTAAATTTTATTAGGCGCAAACGTCTTTAAAATTTAAAACAAATATTTAGTTTATTATTTATTATTGCAGAACCAGACTATTTATTTATCGACAGCTACCTTAAAACCACAATGCCAGTTCCGATTAAAGATTTTCCAACTTTCTTTATCTAAGGAGGTTGCTTTCGTCAACCTTTATATCTATTTCTGTCCTGTTTCCAAGAACGCACATAAAGCTCAAATGAAATATTTCTACTTTCTATTGATTTATCATTTAGATTTAATGTTCGTTGACCCAAAGGTGGAAATTTTCCACTGTGAGAGTTCCTGGAAATATGCTAAGAAATAGCGGCACGGCGTTTTCCAACACGTAAATGAAGCCGTTGGAATAAATTAGAAAAAGAATATCCAGGGGCAAGGTAATTTTGTAATTTCTGCTGTTACGACAATAGCTATAATCTGCATGAAACAATTATATTTACAAATTTTGAAAAATTCTCATAATTAATAAAATTCTACATAAAAAGCAATTTCTTTGCAAGCTAATGGAAAATATCAAAATTATTTCAATTATACGGATTTATAATGGGTTATATTTAAATCAACAGTAAATAATTATGGGACCACCAGTAAATTTACTTCCAGTAATTTATTGACATATCGCCAGGAAAATGATAAATCAGCAGGTAAATAATAAATCAGCAGGTCAATAATAAATCAGCAGGTAAATAATTAAATCTGCAGGTAAATAATTTCATCAGCAAAAATCTAAATCTCAAAACGGCTTGATCACCTAATAATCTAATAAGGTAAACAATTATTAATATGTACCAGGAATATACGATAAATGCAAATACGAGAGATATGGAATATTCCCATCAGGTTGAATCTTGAGACAGAACCCTTGTACTTTACAAAAGTGAAAAATCATCGCTCCGCGACGACTTATGCCGCCCTACAATGGATCGGTTCGCGAAGGGCAGCACAGCTGTAGCAAAATGTTTTATGCAAGCGTGAACGAACTTATCTTTTATGATTTTAACGGCAAATACCCGGGTATTTTCACTGATATTTAGGCAAAACATAATCGTCACTAAAAATTTATTAAAGTAGGATTCGAAGATTGGCAGAGATTGTGATTTTTTTCGAATTTTAAAAAAGTTGGTTTTAAAAACCCGGGTAATTCCTAAACTACATAGTGGATCTTGCTCGTAAACGAAATTATCCAAGCTATTTGCACAAAGACAATGTGTACCAAGTTTCAAGTGAATCCGATAACGGGTTTTGGCGTTATCGTGTTATCGGACACGCAGACGTCACGATCAGATTATTAAGGCGCTTAGCTTAAGCTTCTCTGCCCTAAAAACGTGGCAAAAAATGCCTACCTGGTGATTTAATATTTACCGGTTGATTTTATTATTTACGTGGTGAGTTTATTATTTACTTGGCGTTTTTATTATATACCTCGTGATACTATTATTTACCTGCTGATTTTAATTATTTTTCCTATCGGAGCTGTAAGTTTAAATAGTAGCCATTTATAATTTCGTAATTTTTATGACCCTTTGCTGTTTGCAAACGACACGAAACATATTTGATTAGTTAAAAACATTTAGAATTAAATCGCTGTAATGCTTTAATGTCAATAGTTTACTCTGAATATTTAATATACAGATATAAGCAATGCTCACAATTTGAGCTGCTTTAAATGTTCCGTGACCTGAAAATTAACCAAAGTGTAATTTTGATAGCTTTTTGATTTTGATTAGCCCTTTTTCTAGTTTGTCCGACGATATATCATTAGCTGCTGTTCATCAGAAGACACGACGAATCCGTTTAAATTTTGGATACTTTAAAAAAATCCTCAAACATTAAAATGACTGCACGAGGCCCATTTTCACAAATTTTAATGCCCATAACTCCATCAAACCGATGGAGACGAAACCGATTACCAGTGGCAATCGATTAAAAATCGAATAATCCGATGTCGTAAAGAACTATTCTTTAAGTCAACTATGTCAGGCTTCGTTTCGAACAAAACTTACCCTTTACGTGCTAGGCGGCCGTAAAGGCTGAAAAACTGAATGTACCAGATGTTTGACGATTTCTATCTCCGTTGTTTGCCGTCGGTCCGATTTTGCTAGGGTTTCATTAGAAAGGCGGAGCGCGTCAAAACTATTTTTGACGTTGAAAATTGAATTCAAGTTAAAAATACTTCAAATAGAATTTTCAAAATTATGAGCAAGAACATAATTGGCCGTCGTGGCCGTATCATGGGAATTGTAGGGTCAATAAGTACAGTTGGATCATCATTGAATTCATTACAAAATTTGTGCTTATTTCAGGCTAAGCACAGAAGAAAACTATAAGACACAAAAATGGTTTTCAGATTGTTTCGAATAGTTTTAGCATGGTTTCTTGGCGAACATAAAATCTATCCTTACCATTTATATGCCTATACGCAGGATGTAAATAAGCGGGAACCGCGCCGAAAAGCATTTGAATGTGTTAGAATTGTGCTATTGTGCACTAAAACAGAGTGGTTGGAAAGCATTTCTTACAGTGTGAACAGTATTTCATAGCCAAGCTTGGTTTTTTATTATTAGCAGAAAAATTATACCCGTTGTAACTGGAACTTTAATAAATATAGCAATAAACGAAATTCCACTTGCTCGTAGTAATTCTATTGTGATACAATTATTAATAAAACTATTATTAAAACTATAATAATTTTGTTAAACATGTATTGGAAATTTATAGGGAAGTGCTTTTGGAGTTCCTAAACAAACGTTGCTTGCATGGTATGTCCAGTCAAATCTTGTATCATCCATCATCCCGCGTACTTTTATGTCATATGAATAGATAATATGCCATAATTAAATCCGTGACAAATATATTAGAAACATATTTATAATTGATTTTACCGATAAAAATCTCAGAAATTATAATTTGGAATGCATAATAATCATTGCTATTATTCTAAACGAATATACTTTAAATACAATATTTGCTTACCGAGATATAACGAGAAGAGAGAGCTGTGAAAATTAAAACAAAAACATGTACCATGCATAGTGAGCTTTATACAAAGCACAGTTAATTTGCTAGTGAATAAATTCAAAAGATACTTTTTTACTCACAGTACGTGCCGGTGAATGCCATTGCAGCCGGATCTGAAAGTACGTTATTAAATTGTGTATATTGATAATACTTGCTTGCTTGCATACTCATCAATAAGGATGGGAAAACGCGAAAAACACGATGAAATGAAAAATTCATAATAGAGTATTCCCAGCTGGGTAAATTGTTGTATTGGACATCCGAACATTCCAAAACCACAAAAAATGAAATTTGAAAATCGCGAAAAACGCGAAATGAACAAACAATAGTTTAAAAACGCGAAGTACTGCGAAATACGCAAATTTTTCACGAAATACCGCAAAATTTGAACTCCAACAACTTTTTTTGGAATTTATTGCACAAAAACGTCAATTTTAGTTAGAAAAATTTCTAAATTATTTTCATCTACTTTTGGCATTAAAAACTGCTCAAAATTGAAAATAACTCGGTAAAAACCGTGAAAATGATGTTAAAAACCGCAAAATAAAGCCAGAATAAACCAACAATTAAGAAACTGTGTATGAAAATCGCGAAATACCGCGAAATTTTGTCATCAATTTCGCGAAATACCGCGAAAAATTGGCTGTAATTTTGCGTAATTTTTAGGGCCAAAAACGCGAAATGGTCCCAGCCCTAGTTATTATTAAGAATTTACTTACTGTAAGCGGGAATCGTTGTTCCACTGCGACTGGGGTAAGCTAAAATAAGAACGTGCATATAGATAGATCAAACGGATTTGATATAGTCGTTTTTATATATACTAAATCCTGCATATCGTCGGTTAAACCAGCATAGGTGCTAATTTTTTTCAGCTACTTTGCAGAAGCGCTATTTTATATTTGTTCACTGTGCATAAGTGCTATTTTGCTCGCGTTTAAA
>JAQGAK010004894.1:0-11201 GCA_034696945.1 Lipothrix lubbocki
AAATCTGATTCGGAGTTTTTTCCCTAAGACGATCTGACACGAATAGCAGTCGCTCTTGAATGAAATATATTTTTCTATGAAATTTTCAAAATATTTCCGTTTAATGCCGAATAATAGGAATAACAATATACGACAGCCGCGACAATTCTTGTGCTTAAGCAACAACGTGAAGATTGATGTTTTTGTGTAAATAATTAATCACCGCACAAGCGATTAATCTATATCTTTGGAGCATTTGCCCTCACTTTTCAAGAACATGCTCATACTATGTTATATGCGTCATAAATCAAACAATTATATGAGTGCTATAAATCAGTTTAATTTACAATACAAATGCATTCTTGATTTTGCTTTGCATGGTTTGTGACAAGTCAAAGTCGAGGTTTTCCTGAGAATGTTTCAAAATGTGGGTATTAAAATGTTTACCATACAATTAATTTTATTTGCGTTCTTTTCAAAATATTTACTAGCTTCAATAACCATGGAAACAATACTTTCTAAACTGAACTCACCAAGTTTACCAAAGTGCTCAAATTTTGATTTAACGTTCTATCAAAATTTCCAACGTGTTCCATCGCTCGTTTTAATACAAAATACCTCCAAACCAATTTTATATTATCGCCCAAAATTTGATCAACCAATTAAAACTTTTAACACTCGATTTAATTTCCGCTGTTTTCTATTGCTCATTGATCTAACTTCGGAAATGATACAAAATAAGACATTTTTGAATTCATTAGAGCAGTTCCAATTGACGCAAAGAACCACTTTTTACATTTTCATGATTTCAAAAGAATTGGAAAATTCAGTTGAAATAACAGACATTGCAACAGATTTTCTTTTTAACATTCGGGCATTAGCAAATCAATTGTTTGTAAATCTCGACAACAATGACATTTTTATTGTTACTGGATTATCTGAGAAACGATTAGTCAAGGCAGTTGAGATTCTTCAGCTGAGCAACAATGTTTGGGAAAGGGAGTTATATGGTGAAATTATTCATGCCGTTGTATGTCCAATTTGTTTAAGCACCGAAGAGGAACTCCAAGAGGAGAAATTGTGGCCAAATTTACTGGTCGCGCCGCTGTTTGTTTTTCGTAAATATGTAAACGCCACGCTTGAGCTAATTCCATCAGCAGGCAGTACAAGTTTTGAAGACGGTGAATGGGATGATTACATGAAGCCGTTGGTAGATGGATCAGCCATGTTGTCCACTTTGATGAGATTCGCTCCAAAACATTTACCATATGTTTATGTTACAGCGCAACCACTTGCAGATTCCAGAATTGTGTTTGTGACTGCGCGGCCGAGAAAAGCTACTTTTAGTTCCTTATCTCTCCTAGTCATTCAGCCTCTAAATTTCACAGTCTGGATTTCTTTCATTTTTACCGCTCTCATTGTTTTTGGTTTACTCGAAATTACGGTCCGGTTTAATTCCCATAGAACAAATAGAAAATATCAAGTGTCTCATTCGGGCAAAATTGTCAAAAAGTATATTCACAACTTTTCAAACAGCGTTTTTGCCGTGACGTTACCAATCCTTGATCAAAGCATGCTGGCGTCGAAAAATTTGTCATTGATTTCTTCGGGATTGAATCGATTTATCCTTGGTTTATGGTTTTCAATGCTAATTGTACTAGCATTTGCGTATAAATCAAAATTAATCGCTATTGTCGTTATGCCGAGATATATTCAACCACCGTCCACATTTATGGAACTGGCAGAGTCCAATTACGAAGTTGGTGTGATCCTAAGCGAGCTTCCTGTACAACCCGCTCTGGAAATGCACAATAACACGTTTGGAAATGTGCTTTTGGCGCGAATTCATGAGTACGAATTGGTTGATCCCTATGTACGTAAATAATAAAATACAGAAAAAATAATTTAAAGATTTATACAAAAAACTAAATAATAAAATTAAAACAAACGTTTTAGGTTTCAATATTGGTAAATAACTGTTAATATGTTAGCAAATTAATTTTAAAAACTAATAAATTTTCCATTGTTTGCAGTGTTACCGTAACATTTTTGAAACTAACGTAGTCTGCATGGGATACGATGGTGTCATGAGTTTTATGGGCGTGACTTATATGACGGACATTTACAAACGGAAAATGTTTCTTTCTTCAAAAGAAAAAATCTACCCAGAACTAATGGGAATTGGAATTAGTAAACAAAACCCAGAATTACTAGGTTTGTACATTGAGAATTTAATATTTATGAATTATTTATTTTAATTAAAAATCCGCTTTCTATTAAAATAAACAATGTCAAAAATTTATTGTATTCTCTTGTGCTTGTGCTCAGACGCATTTAACCACGTAGAAAGAAGCTTAGAAAACGCAGGAATCTATCATTTTTGGCAGAATCGATATGATGAACAAATAAGCCGGAGCGGTAAAGACTATGCCAAATTAAATCTGGACAAACATTCTTTCTACAAAGGGGAAAACGTACACGAGATTCCCATGAGTCGGTCAGCATATTTTCTTTCTTTGCAGCTTTGGCTCCACGGGTCGGCACTCTCTCTCTGTGTTTTTATTCTTGAAATAATTACTAATTTTAAAACATATTTGAAATTTATTATTTTAATGCATAAAACGTTGAAAACAAATTGTAAACATGCTTGTCAGTGTAATTTGTTGCTGTTATTTTCGAAATGTTTGAAAAGCAGAAATAACAATAATTAATACATTTATTAATAATAATTTTGAAATGTTTGCCATGGTGCCAAAAATATGAAGCGTGATCTGTAACAATATTGTACGTAGAGAGGGCCAACTTGCTTCTTGTGTGCAACTTGCTCCTGTAAAATGCGTAACTTGCTCTGTTTGTGCAACTTGGTACTTGGACGACAAATACGATGACCGCATTTTGTTTTTTATATCTTAGCTGTGGTTGGGGCAATACATTAATCGCTTACTTTTTATCACATCACCCGGTTATTACGTCCTTACACATTAAATTCAATATTAAAATTCGACGATAAGTTTAAACCTACCATTCATAGTTGTACGACCCCTTAATAAATAAAAACAAAGGTATAATGGCAGCCCAAGTTTATTTCATGCAATCATCCATTCAACACTAATATTGTAATGCACACAGTTCAATCAAATATTTAACTACAAGAATACATTTAACAATGCAATGAATAATTGAATTAATATTAGCATATTTAATGCGAGTAAAAAAATTAAATGAATTATTTGTTGCTGGAAGGATTATAAATTCCAGATTCATGAATGAGAATCTGGAAATCACTAGAATCAGTATAGTACCATTTACGGCTATGCGGATTATGTGATAGAATGTACATACAACTCATCAAATTGACAATTTAAATGTTGCGTAAAACCCCTTAAGACGTATATGAATGGGTGGAAACGAAGTACATACAAGGGCAGCAATCAATTCCTTAAGTAACCCTTCCATTCTACAAATCCTGTAATAGGTGTACGACCCATTAACAACTGAATAACAAACGTAAGCACAAGCTGTATTAAAGCCAAGTTATCTAAACCAGCTACAAACTTCGTAATACCATAATACTTCGTTCTCCGCGCGCGTTCGATCTACTTCTCGGCGTATCCGGGTCCCCCCACCTCCCTTCCCTCACCCCATTCTCCTCCCCCTCCTACTCTTCCATTTCACTTTGTATCAGATGATTAAGTAACATTTACCAAAATTTTAATGACGATTAGATTTCCGCGCGCTTCGCGCGCGTTCGATCTAATCGTCCCCCCTTCTTACTACCCCACCCCACTCCCGGAATTACGGAATGACGGAATCACGGTCGTCACAACAAAATTATTAATAGAGAGAAGAGATAACACATGTGTAATATACTTGGGTGTACAACCTGTTGAATTAATCGCTTCTTTACAGGCGACGTTTATCACCGTTTCTGTACGATGCTTAAACTTTCTGTTACAACCGAAGTTCGGATCAACCGTAATAATTTGCTTGAGGATACTATGCATACTTTGATGAATCATGATTTTGATCCTACACGGTTCCACGTATTACCTACAACGAAAAAGAAGGAAATAAAATCAATTTTGGAATATTAGATTAACTACAGACACTGAAGAAATATAATGAAACTTTTTGGACATTGGAATCGATGTAGGAGGGCTCCTAAAAACTGGCTGTATTTACTGGAATTAGAATTACTTACCGAAATCCTATGGTGTTCCTATATTTGACGAAGTTATGAATCATAAAGTGCCAGCTCGCGAGCACAACAACAATTTAATTGTTTTCCAGTCGCTGGCATAATGCTGTCAATCTTGCATGGAACACGTGGTATTGCTGGATTATCCCCGTCACTAATTCACTATATTGTTAAACAGGACGTCACTGCGTCATCAAATTTTCCTTGGGATACTCACTATTACGGCTGTTATTACGGACTTATTACGGATGTGCAGATGGCTATTGATATTGTTAAGGATTGCTTTTGTATACATTCATGTTCCATTTGATGTTCTGCTTTACACAGATTGAGAAACTTCAGACGGACAAAACAGTAACAACGGAGGAAACGCTGCTTCTACGAATTGGTACTTAACGATGTTAAGTGATATCCGAGGAGGATTGAAGAAGGATCGATGTGCAGAAATCTTGACACTAGTTGTGTTTCATGGTCTATATGAAAAGCAGCTTGAGCCACTCAAAGCTCTAAAAGACAAATTAGAATCCAACGGAGTAAACCAGTTCTTACATGACAACAGAAGCTGCATCCCATTCGTGTTCCCACAATATTCGGGTGGATCTTATTTCTGTCAGCTTGCTCAAGAGTTTTTTAGTCCCATGTCACGCTGCTGATCTAAGCGAAAATGATCGTCGAGACACCTAAGCCATCTCAATTATCTCTACATACTTTCCATTGCTGATGGTTAGCCTGCATTATGTCTACATTATACTACTACTAGTTAACAAACTATTTGTTCCAACTAAAACAACATTCAGGCCAATGTTGACGTGCATTGTAAATACTTTTTAACATCAGATAAAACCGGAATCACATCATATTTATTAGCGTGGACTGGAACCGGCAACCCACCAGAAATAAAGTCAAGGTTACACCTATTTATTTGCTTCCGTAGCTCTAATGATATTTCAGTCTCTTCCAGTTTGTACTTGCAAGATTTACTTCAGCTCGACTTGGGTGAAAAAAACGTCCTGTTTGGTAATACCTTTGTGTTGGTGTCTCGTATTTATTAATGTCGTTCAAAAACTTTAATTATCAACAAAATGTGATCAACTCAGACATGAAGTTTCATTCAACTTACCACGAATAAACTGCTTGTACTTAATGTATACTACACCCTCATTGCCTTAAACTCCATTAATTGCAGTACACATTCTCCTGCTGCCAATTCATTCAATAGAAAACATCAATTGTATAATGTACTGGTGGAGTCTATCCGCGACATGTAATGGTTTGCGGTAAATACAATAAATACATTAACTAATTAATTGTTGCTGTAACGTACATGCATTTGTTTGTTTTGTCCATAGGTATTTATTCGTTTTACAACAATTAACTTTTGTAGCTGCATAAAACGCAGCTACAAGAAATTTTTAAGAAAAACAAGAAAAATTTAACTTCAATCAATGTAATTATCGTCGGCAAAATTGAAATTGCTTCTTGGTAAATGTCTACTCCGTGTAGATAAGATTCGCGTTTTACGTTGATGTTTTTAAAGTGTGCCATTTCCGCATTATTAAAATCATATGTTGCTGTATCAAAGGCATTATCGGTCCCTGAAGTTTCATATATTTCATTGATGTTTTGCGTAGTGTTACAGATTCCAGTCGTTTATATTTCTCTATATAAAAGTTACCTATTTTGTGAATGTCCTAAAAAATTACTTGTTATACATACATGAGCAAATCTTACTGAATCAAAAATTGAGTCTTCCATGCTACCAAAATGTGTTATGAATAACTCTTCTGGCGTCTGATGTCGTTCAGAACTCACAGAAAGTCGATGCTATTCCTCAGCAAACTCTCACATACACATTGTACCCCTTCCAACCAGAGCTATTACTCTGGTTCACAAAAAACACATGCAAATACACACATTTAAATGCATTTCTATCCCTTTAACCAAGTTATAATAGTTTAAGGTTTTACTCTATTTGTATACAACTACTATATAATTCAGCATGTTATGCAGCGTAAACCAACGATGTTCTGCACTCGAAGGCTTTAATCTCGATGCTTGAAACTAATTCTTGTTTTGTTTAGATTAGGGATTATAGAATTGATAACAGAGCCAAGATGATATCTGTAGAGTACCTTCGAGAGATAGAGAAAGTAAGACACTATGTATTTATACAAATAATTTATATACTAAGTATAAATTCAAGCTTTGCAAAGATATGTCAATGAATATCGACACTGAATACAAAAGGTCGGGAGCACCATTCTAACAAATGAGATTGCGAGAATAATTATCCGAGTGTCAATGAAAGGGTAAACAGTAATGATTAGCGTGAACAATTATCGCCCGTCAAAACCTATTCTGGCGCTACCGCCATAAGTTTGTTTCCTCTTCAGTTAGTGTTATTGGCATCTTTCTGCAACATACAAAACATTTGTTTAACGACTAGCACTGAAGTTTACAGATTTGTACATGTTGAGGAAAAATCTACAACTCTTGATAAGGGTTGTCGAAACAAATTAAATGTTAATAGCTCAAGTTTCCTTACATTTAATCTGATGTCGGGAATAATATAGAGCGGAGTTATTTTTGCTTTATCATCTGTCAACACTAAGCCCGTAACATGTGATATCCTTGTCTGGTATATTGTAGCCACAAATTAATACAATTAATTTGTTTCACATGTATTGTGTTATGTTCACGTAACAGGACGAACCATTATAGCAGCACAAAACTATGCGCTGCTTTCGTATTTGGTTTCAAAACATTAATGTATATTGTATATACGTTCATACATCAAGATTTTTAAAGGACCTTACGCATTTTTTCACTTGACGATGTGATGGGTAAAATTGTTAATTATTTACATTATTGACTTCTATACGTTTGAAGCGGTTTAATAATTATTACTCTGTTCTCCATTTTTGCGTACAATGTACTATATAGTGATTTCAGTAAGTTCCAAATTCACATTTTACTTTCATGAGTCTGGAATTTATAATGCACCCAGGAACAAATAATTTGTGTAGTGTTTAGTTGCTTTAAATGTGTACAAAATCATAGAATTGATGTATTCTTTTAGTTAAACATTTAATTGATTTTTGTAGATTAGATTATTAGTGTTGATTGCATGAATGAAATAAACATGTCAAGCAGTCCTATTAATTGGTTGTATTACATGATTGTGCTTGTTCGTGAGTTGTTAAGGGGCCGTACACTTATCACATGATTTGTAGAATGGCAGGGTTACTTAAGAAATTGATGACTTTAGTGTTAAATTATGATAATGTGGGAAGATGTACGCGATTAATGTATTACCCCAAGCACAACTAGGTTTGAGCAAGATTCATACATTGTACTTGGCGGACAATAACCAAATTGAACAAACAGAGCAAGTTGCACACAAGAAGCAAGTTGGCTATCTATACAATATTGTGACAGATCACGCTTCATACTAAAATAAGGAGAAACGCGTAAATTGATTCGAACAAAATCCACTTTACACAAATCAAAAATTAAGAATACAATTTTGCAATAGTCACAAAATACGCCATTTGAAGATAATAATGGCAAATATTCTTTTATGTTGAATAAAAATGAGTAACGACGCACTTTTCTGTATAAGACATCTCCATACAAATTTAATTTAACGTTCATGAACTTTTCACATGCGAATAAACGCATATTTCATTTTTATATGAACGTTTGTGATCACTAATAACGCACGTTTATTTTTGTTGTGTCCCCGTCAAGTATTCGTCTCGTCTGTAAATAAGATGGTCCAGCGAAAAATAATTACTGGAATTGTATCCACGGTTGTTACTTTATTGTTTTTATTATTAAAAATCACCACTGCTACAAATACAATTGAAAATATTCTTTCAAAACTGGATTCAACAATTTTACCACGATGCTCATATTTTGATTTAATTTACTTTGAAAACCCATTAATTCCAAGATTTGTTTGGAACCAAGATTTTTCATTAGAAATATTTAATAAACCAGTAGTATATCAGCAGCAGAAATTAAACGATAAATATGTTTGTGCATACACAAAACTAAATCGTCGTTGTTTAATAGTTTTAATCAATTTGAATTCAGAAGTCCTTCAAAATTCTACGACAGCTTCTTTTGAGAAATACCAATTGACACAGCGAACATCCTTTTACATATTTGCTGGTGTGAAAAATTCCGAAAAACCAGTTGAAACAACTTCGAATTCAGAAAATTACCCAGATATTCCAAATGAATTTTTATTTTCCATCACAACATTATTGCATGTAATATTTGTATTCCCCGTAGAAAACAAAAATAAAGATTATTTTGATAAATATCAGGTGTTCGTTGTAAAAGGCGCAAATGAAAAGCGACTTGTTGAAGTGCGGGAAAATCATCAGGAAAAACAATTGAGAAAAATTAATATAATTCAATACGGAGGTGAAACTATTGTAGCAGCAGTGTGTCCGGTTTGCACCACTCCGGAAGAAGAGTTCAAAGCCAACAAACAATCTCCAAATAATCTTCTAGCATTATTATTTCTAATTAAAAACTACATAAACGCCACCTTAGATCTCTCGCCAGCGTTTTTAACGTTAAATGACAATTTCGGCGATGGCGAGTGGGACGATTACATGAAACCAATAGTCGATGGAACTGCGACAGTTTCCAGTGTAATTAAATATACACCCAAGCATTTGCCCTATGTTTTTATTACTGCTTCACTAATTCAGTCTAGAGTTCAATTTGTGACGGCGCTGCCGAAAAGGGCGCGATTTGATTCTTTATCGCGCTTACTCGTCCAGCCCTTTCATTCTTCCGTGTGGCTATTCTTCCTTGTTGGAGGATTTACCATTTTTCTTGTTTTAGAATTAATTATTGTTTTTTATATCCGACAAACCAGAACATGTCAGGAAAGGAATTCGAAAGGAAATATTAAAAATCCTAAAATAAACACTAATGAAGGGCATGTAGTATACAATACAATTTTTGCCGTAATTCTGCCAATTGTCGACCAAAGTTTGGCATCGAAAAAGTTTGCGAAATGTCTCCGCTTCGGCTTGAGTCGCTTCACCATTGGTGTGTGGTTCCTAATGTTGATTGTGCTCGGCTGCGCTTACAAATCAAAGCTAATTGCTTTGGTCGTCATGCCCATTTATATTTTACCACCGAGCACGTTCAGGGAGTTGGCGGAGTCCGATTACGAAATTGGCGCTCTTTTGTATACTAGCGCCGTCCAACCAGCCCTTCAAATCTTTAATAATAGCATGGAAACGAGTATTCAGTCCAGGGTCCAGGAGTATGAATTCTTTGAGCCTCATGTAAGAATCAATGATTTTGAAGTGATTGTCAGCCGTGATTATTTTATACAAAAAACCTAATTAAATAGTAATTCAGTGGTTAATAAATAAATAATAAGTAAATAGGGAATAAATACTAGAAAAATAGTAAATACAAATTAAATAATTAACAAATAAATAATTTAGTAAATAAATAATAGAAAGTGAAAAATAGTAAATGAAAAATAAGTAAATAATAAATGAAAAGTAAATAAATAGTAAATGAAAAATATACAAATAGTAAATAAAAAATAAATGAAGAAGTCAGAGGTAAATAGTAAGTGTCGTGGAAATAATTAGCAAATAATGATGGTTTTTACCAAAATGATGTACAAATGAGTCAGGAAATGATAGTATTTATTTGTCAGCTTTTATTATTTATTTGCAGTGTTACCAAGGAATATTCAAAACCACCATGGCTTGCATGGGTTACGACATAATTTTGGAATTCATAGGCTTAAAATACATGATTGACATTTACCGAAGGAAAATGTTCACTGTTTCAAAGCAAACTATCTCACCGGAAGTTATTGGTGTTGGCGTTAGCAGGAATTATCCACAACTTCTAGGTTTGGCTTATGTAGTGGAAAACATTATTTTTTACAAATACTTTAATTTCCTCATAAATTACATGAAATTTGATAATTCGTTAGCTAAATGTACATAATAATAATAATATAAATTTTGTGTAGATTCCTATAACCATGTAACGCGCAGCGTGGCCAACGGCGGCATTTTCAGTTACTGGAAGCGCCGAACAAGATTTCAGAGCTACTCCAACGGAATGAAGTACGCGCGGCAACATCAGCATGCAAAGCCTTACTATAAAGGCGAAAACATCAAGGAAATTTCCATGAACAGCACCGTTTACTTATCCTTTCAGCTTTGGCTCTACGGTGCACTTATAGCTCTATGTAGCATGATTTTTGAAGTGCTTCAACGATCGGGAAGGTTCTGGAAAAACATTTATTACATTTACTGCCAAAAGCTCGTTGTCCCAAATACTTAAATATTTTTGTTGACAAGGCAAAATAACTATTTACACGGTTGCTAAAAAGCAATAATAAGAATTAATACGGTACTACACACAATTTCACAAATATTGTAATGCAAAACTGACTACCTCGTTTAAAAGCATGGCCGATGTGTTGACATTGTCGGGAGTATAGCGCATTTACACGGCAAAAGCAAAATCCTGCTGCTGCTTTGGAAAACTACTGCCCGCTAATTGTAAGTCTTGCATATGTTGTAGAAAGGGAAATATTCCAGCAGTTTCTACCGCACGTCTTTGCACGGTGGTAAATAAACGGGATAGTCACTTTTGCATTCCTTTACAAATAATATTTGGGAGCTGTAGCCATTCTTTTTGCATTTTAGCAACTCTGGAGATAATTACATTATTATAGCGTTTTTGACGCAACGGGTACAACGAGTTCTCCCGGATCATTAATAATAAAAACAAAGTAACAAGTTAGCAATTTCAATGTACGCATTTCCTATTTAATAGTACGACTTGGAAGAAATATTATTTCACCTTTGCAATGATAAAATAATATTTCTTATATAAATGCATAAAAAATTGTGGTAAATGCTTTAAAAAATTGTTTATTTACTTCCATTTCTTCTCTGAGCGTCCCTTATAAACCCATATAACTAAATTGCAAAGAAAACCTGCACTAATTTTTTTGTTG
>JAQGAK010004895.1:0-11201 GCA_034696945.1 Lipothrix lubbocki
TGTATTAATTTTTGTATTAATTTTTGTATCAATTTTTGTATTAATTTTTGTATTAATTTTTGTATTAATTTTTGTATCAATTTTTGTATCAATATTTGTATTATTTACATAACCATAAACTGCCAACTCCCAAAGCTTTTAGCGTTGTTATGTACAATTTACTACAATGAGCTTCGAAATTATTATCTTATCAATCCAATAATACTTAATTAATAATTACTGTAAATGTCACTGCAAAAAAGGTGCAATGGAAAAGGTCGATGTCGATATGCCCTTGTTTGTCATATATGCTCTATGACATTTTATCTATTATCAATTATTACTTCATTTCTAAAATTATACTAAAACTAAATAATCATTTACGAACCGAAATCCTCACATCTAATTTGTATCTAACTATTAAAGCGATTAATTATTTCCAATTATTATTAATAATGATGCCTGATGACTGAATCAAAAACTAAATCTTGTTGGAAAATGGGCAATAATAATAATGCAGATAATAAATGAGTTACAAATCTAATAAGCTGATGTTCTAATGTTAATCTACTGAAAAAACAATTTATCTTATGTTTTTTGTAATAAAATAATTATAATCATAATAAACAGCAGAATTTCTGAAGCAGACAATTAATTATATGAGAAGAGCAGAGACAACAATTATGACATTCAATTAAAATTAATATTAAAATTAGTATTAAAATTAGTATTAAAATTTTTATATTAGAATTAGTATTAAAATTAATATCAAAATTTATGTTAAACTACAATAAAACCACTAACCCCCATAGCCCTGCGGAGCTTGCCCGCCACCACCCAAAGCTGACTGATGATGGTGAGGGTGATGATGATGCTGATGCTGATGAGGAATAAATGACCCTGCCTGACCTGTCGGTTCAAATTGTCTCTGCTGCTGCTGCTGCCCGCTACTGCTCGCCACCATCTGATCAATCCGCTTGGTCTTCAGGAGCTGAGCAAGGACGTCCGGGGGGATTTGATGAATGTCCAGGGTTTTCAGGGCAGGGAGCAGAGCCTGCAGGATTTGCGCATTCTCCGGGCTGTCGCCGTAGAAACGGGGGTCAAATCCCCCGTGACCTCCTGACCCTTGTTGTTGCTGATGGTGGTCCAATGAGGAGGGAGCGTTATTGTCACTATTATTTTGCCCACTGTTCTGGTAGTACGGATTATTAGTTCCATTATTCGGATGGTGATGATGGGGATCCATTTTTTATATCCGAAAAATTTATTTATTTATTATTTCTATTATTTTTATTTTCAACTTTTAATTTCAAATGCCTTGAAATGTCAAAAAATTTGCAACAATCCTTCGATTATTATTTATTAAATATATGCGTTAAATAAATAATTAAGTATAAATAAGTATAAATAATTAATAATAATAATAAATAATTAAGTATAAAGGTCACATGTCATCACTTGTGTGTCAGCTTAAAAAAATTATTGTATTGCTCTGTTGTTCGTTTTTTTGTTCTGTTTTTGTACTTTACACTTTTTCCAGGAATTATTTCTCATTGAGCGTTCACAATAACAATAAATTGACAATATATTTTAAAAAGTACCGTTTTTAATAATTATAATTTATTTGAGATTTGATTCATACAAGGCAAAATGGAGGGGAAATAGTTTTTGATTATTATTACTGAGAAGACACTTTTTCTCACATCAACTGAAACTGATGATGATGATGAGGTCAAGCACTTTGTTTTTGATTTTGATTTGACTCCCTAATTTTATCGATTCTACTGCTTTCTTTTTTACACCTTAAATTTAAATGTATTTTTTTTTAGGAATAATAAAATCCTAATGAATTCATCCTTTTTACATTAAGGATTCACTTAATTTCTGTTGTTTGTTATTACCTATGCTGAGCTCAAACTTATTATTATTTCTTTTTGTTGTTCATATCTTCATCTCTGTACTGTGTAGTCGTAGTAGTCTCCCACAAAAATTTATTGATGATCTTCTTTCTTCTCGCTTCCCGTTGTTGTTCCTTTAAGGATTTGTAGTAGTTGTTGTAGTCAATTCATTAATCTTAGACTTAGAGGATCTCACATATAGGTCCCCCCGTTGAGTTTTACCGCGTGCATATTTCTCATTTACGGGAAGTTCAAATGGAAAGCGCGGGATGGCGCGGGGAGCCTCATACATTATGTTGAAAAGATATTTTTCATTTTCTCCTTCTTCGTTTTCTCAGTTTTCTACCGTTTTCCAGCAACGCTGATCATGATCCTCGCGATATTCGGATGTCCAGCAAAGCAACAAATCCAGAGGAAAAATGATCCTCTGACTGACCTGAATTGACCTATGTCCAATAAAAATATTGTAGTGCTTATTCTTAATCTATTTTATTAATCTATTAATTTTTATCTTTAATTCCTAATTCTTTTGTATTTTAATATAATATTTTTTAATGCAGCAATTCATAATTTAGCTTTTCTCGGTTTTACCCCAATTGTTTGTTCAAATTGTTTTGTAAAATTCTCTGCTAAAACTTCTTATTATTTGTAGTAGAACCATTAAACTTCTGAGGATTTCACGGTTTCGAATTTTTTTTATTTCTTTCATCTTTTAAAAATTTAAGAATTTAATTACCTACAATTAGAGCATTATTATTTTAGTACTTATTCCACTATAACAAAATCATCTTCTTCATCAGACTGATTGATCAGGGAATATTGTAGAACTTGAATTTTGATATGATAATTGACCTTGATCTTCTTGCATTGCCTCTTCTACTAGAGCGGAGGTCAATGAAGAATTTCCCGCTGATGAGGATGAGACGATCTTCACTTTGATGACACTAAACGTTCATTGGATCAAAAGTCAAAAAAATATTTAAAATATAGACAAATTAATTTTATTATTATTAACTTTTAGTAATTTCCATATATTAATTCACTATATACATCAAAATATTGCATCAATCGTAAATAAAAGTGAAAAGCATAAATTTCGAGAACTCACCCAGGGTCACTTCCGCTCGACCAATCCGGTTCGGGTTCTTTCTCAACAAATAATGACGACGCTGCTTGAGCAAGTTGTTGTAGAGGTCGGGTCAACTCATTGAATCTGAAATAATTGAATATTAAATTTATTTTAAAAGGCAGTCAAATTAAACTGTAATCTTCCAAGAATAAAAAAATCATTTTCATAAAACTTTCGTGATAAATTATTTAAAAAATCTTGACAATCTACGTAAAAAATCTTACTCCTGCATCCGCCCCATCAAAGCCTGAGCATTTCCGGCCCCCACCTCGACCACCAAACTCTGACAATAAATACACACATAATCATTTTTCCCCTTGTGGAATAATTCCTGGGCATCCAGCTCTTTAAATGTCGCCGGACATTTAGTGCACTTGAAAAAATCCGCCGTTTTCTCGGACTCCTTCGAAATATTCTCCTGCAAGGTCATTCTCATCCGGTGGAGCTTGAAGCGAACGATGTCCACCAAGGATTTGTAGTTGACGAAATAATAAAAAACGTTTTTCAATTTTCCAGAAGACGAAGATGATGAAGAATAAGGAGCTCGTTGAACAGCAGGTTTGATTCTCTTCAGGATCATCCGTTCCTTTACCAAATTCGAGATTTGACTCACCAGCAGGGCATTATCAAATTGAAGGATTTTGGCCATATTGGATTCTTCAAGACCTGCAGGAGAAAAATATTTTAGTTTTAATTATTAAAATTGTAATTTTTGTATTATTAAAAAAAATATTTTTAATATTAAAAAAAATATTTTCTACCTTTTAATATAAAAAAAAATATTTTTAATATAAAAAATTTTTTTATTAAATTTAGTCTAATTTTTCAAAACTTACAATCATATTTAATCAATGTCTCCATCAAAATCAAATCCTTGTTCGTCCCGAACAACCTCACAGCTTCCTTCGCCAGGACCTTCAACTCTTCGGGGATATTCTTCCTCATGATATATCTTCAATCTTTATTTCTTAACCGATTTCCTGTTTCTTCTTTATCCAAATCTTTCTTTAAGTATTATTTTCCTATCTTCCACATGCAAAGGACTAAGGACTGTTGTATACTTGCGTATTTCCACAGAAATGATAAAAGTTTAAGGGATCTTGAATTCCGCCATGATGACGCTAGCGGTCACAAGTCACAATCCTGACATTCCAATCTTCAACAACTTTTAACAAAATGAAAATGCGCGGAATTTAAAAACAAACTGAAATTGAATTCCATTAATTTAACCAGCATTAAGCCCGTGGTTTGCATGGGAAAACCAATCTGATTGGTCGTTTTAATGATTTAATGCCGCGGAATTTTAAAACCAGGGCAGAGATTTAAGGTGAATATATGTGAGGATCAGGATCATTTGCTGAAGAAAAATAAATTTAAATGGGGAAATATAGCAAAACTTTCACAAAAATCATTAAAATAATAATTTCAATTGGAATTTAGAGCATTTATGACCAATTTTTTGGTCTTTTTTTACATTTTGATAATCGGAAAAGTAAAATATTGTCCATGAAAAGTAATTTTTTACAAAAACATGATTTTATTTATTGGGAACAAACATTTTACGATAATAATTTATATGATGGAATTTGCGTTGGAAGTTGAGTCGATTAATTTTTAATTTTAACTATATTTATTATTAACATTCATTTTTTTATCATTAAATAATTTTCTAATTTGTGTGTTTACAGCTACTTACATGTGGAATTGGAATAATTATTGTGAAAGCGCCTATGTTGTGATAAACATTGGATTTTTAAACATTTGCTTTCGACAATAGTAAACAACTACAATGACTAACTATATTATACTCCTCAGGTTCGAAAAACAGGTCACTCGTAATATCATTTATCATCTTTTATCCAAACAATGTATATATCAATTACTTAAGAGATAGAAATTTGAAAAAATATTTAAAATGAACAATTTATTAATTAATGCATGGGGCATTGTAGAATAAAATACGAAATTCCTTAATGATTAATGATTAGCACAGGAATACAAAATAATTCTTCCATCCACCAGTTACAGTGTATGTATAAATAAAAAAAAAATTTATATTTAAATTAAATATAATTATATTACACACTAAATATAATTTGAGGAATTTGGCCCTGCACAAAGGATTCTGCTCCGAATGGGGCAGAGAAGCTGAAATTAACGCGAATCCCTTCCCCACAGTCGATAGCAGCCGGTGGAATGTTTTTCGTTCCGTAATAAGCATCCATCTGATGAGATCCGTATCCTCCAAAGGGAGAACTAGTTGCTGGGAAGATTTGTTGACTCCCGTTGTTGAAAACGCCTTCTCGGACGATCTACAAGCAAACAAAAATAAAATAATTAAAAAAATACAAAATATAAACAACACTTTGATAACAATTTTAACAAATTGACAATGAAAAATGAAAATACAAATTTGAGTAAAAAGTTTAACAAATTTACAATAAAAACATAAAAAACTTTAGCAATTTGACTAAAAATTAAACAAATTTACATTAAAAACAAAAAAATTTGAATAATTTGATAATACAAAATTTGAAAATGAGACATCTTTTCCGTGTCATTATAGCAAAAAGAAGATCCGTATAAAACATTTAATAAAATAACAAAAAATTAAATAAAAATAGTACCACAAGGTTCACCGCCAGACTGTAATCTTCACCCGGGCGAACCTCCAAAGCCTTTTCAAAGAGGACTTGAAATGGCATTCGAAAATCATAATTCCTCGCACTCCCTTCCGACATCTTCGCTCCCATGGCAAGTTGACCTTTGAGGAGCTTCACCGTCACCAGGAATTTGAGGCCGGAGAAAGAGCTTGTGACGGCGTAAACGCCCACACCGTGCAGGAAGATCCGCTGGTCGCACTTAAATCTGTCAGATTCACCAATATTATATTAATTAATTAATTTCTTTGAACACCGCGCTACCAAGAAAAGAAAATCTGGAAGTTAATAGCCAGAAAAATGAATTTCTTCAAAGTTCCAACATCATTTACTTTAACGACGTGCTGTAAACGTTATCCCCGGTAGAAAAAAAATGTCCGAATTGCATGACTTTGCTCAAAACATCGGCAAATCTATTTAAATAGTGGAGCTTCGGCTTGAAAACTCGTCTCACCACGGAAAATGGAGTTTCAGGTCGAAATTTTCTAAAAAAGTGAAAATGATTTTTATTAGTATCATTTTTTATAATAAATAGTCTGTACGGCGTTTTGGGAGATTGAAAAGAGTAATAAAATAGTAGAAAGCTTTAGAAAATTAAATACTTGAGATCATTGCCGATACAGAGATTCATGAAAACGCTAATGATTTCTTCTTTTGACAAAATCTCCTTCGGCACGACTTCAATCGAAAATTCCTCTTGACTCATGGAAGGGAAGCGGATCAAGTGAAGGGCCCGTCCCAGAACCTGACGCTGATTAATTGGGGAGGTATCCAGCTCCGTCCGCTTACATTCCTCCTCACTCCATCTGGAAACGTTTAATTATATATTTTTATTAATTCTAATAAGAAAAATAAAAGTATAATAAAAAAACATTTTCCTAATTTCACAGATTTAAATTACATAAACATTTAACGCAGAAATAAATACAAACACGAATATAAAGATTAATACAAAAATTAATACAAACGTGAACACAAAAATAATCACAAAAATTGATACAAAAAAATGAACACAAAAATTAACTTCTACAAGTATTTTAGAAAAATATTTCCCTTTATATAAAATCTCAACTATTTATTGCTGCAATCAAAATTTTAAGTTTTTTCTTACAAATTTATTCAAAAATTATATAAAAATTGTTACCTGAGCACAGCTTTGAACAGCGCACACTCATTTATACGAAGATTGTCCCTCTCGAGTAAATTACAGAGTGTCTCAACATCAATGTCCAGGAATTCCTCCGTCAGGATGACCTTATCAATTTGTCGGTCAATGAATCTCAAGCAAACTTCCGCCAGCTGCGGTTCATCAAAGACGATCGCCCGGTTGTAAATGAGGAAAACATTTTCCGGACTGAGTTTAGTAATGAGGAGATCCGTGCATTTACTCGCCAAATGCGGAACGATGAATACTTTGGCGGGTTTTAGCATCAATAGAGCGTCCACATCGTCCATCTCCCAGTCGAAATCGTCTGTGTAAAGGTACTGCGGGGTCATAATTTTTTTTTAAATTAGTAATTTATTAAATTATCAATAAAACATGTTTTTTCTAATATTTACAAATTAATTACAATTTAATTTAAAATAATTATTTGACAGAATTTTGGTGAAGATGACAACCTTCAAAAATTCCAAAAATACTTCCGGCTCCAGATCCGGGATCTTAATCTTCTTCTCCGTACTGGCCATCGGGCCGTTGAAAAGATTTTCGAAGTAGGGCGACCCCGCCGAGAGAATGGTTTTGTGACCGTGGACGGGCGTCTCTGTGGGGCCGACCAAAAAGGTCACATCACTGAGTCTCTCACTGTTGACGAGGTAGGACAGGCGGTCCTTGATCTGCGGCTTGCTCTCCTGCCAACTCACGTCATCGCTAGTCCTTTTGACCGGCTTTTCCACTTCCAGTTTCAGGTCCAATCTCCAATATTAAATGCACAAAAAAACAGAAATTTCAAAAAATTACAAAATAATTATATTTAAACATTTAATTAAAAATAATTCGATAATTAAATGTCAACCATAACAAATATTTATTTATTAATGAGAATACATTTAATTTTCGTTAGTAATTTTTGTAGTTTGTATTTAATAAAAAGTACAAAAATTTTTATTTAATTAATTTATTGTTATTTCAGGTCATTTAGTAAAAAATATTTTTTTAAAATTATCTTTGCACACCTTCTCTTTTTCCCACCGCCATTATCCCCTCCATTATTCCCACCCAAGGAATCCCCAGTAGCTTCAAGATTCATTTTAGAATAAATAGAGATTGATTATTAAAATTTCCCGGCAAATTTCCTCCAAATAAATTTATTATTTAATTGGAACTTCCAACAAAAATCCTTATTTTAATAAAATGATTCGATTTTAAACAATTTTTTCAACTGGAAACTTGGATTTATTGGATTTAAGTATTTATTATATGCAAACAACAAGCATTCATGAGCATGAGAATAAAGATGTGAAAAGTCGAATCTCCCGTGTCTGCGTTTGGAGACTAAAATGAAATGATTTCCAGCAGCAGGAAGTGGAAAATACTGGAGAAAGTTCTAGGCTGGAGAGGACTTTAATATTTAAATCTTCCCGGACTTTGTCAAGTAAATCTTTAAGAAAACATTGGAAAAGTATCAAAAAGTACCAATTTCTGTGTTGGAGGTATACAAATTGGTATCTTCGGATCCTTTGCCATATCGTCCGCAAAGTATCAAAAAGCACTAATTTCTGTGTTGAAGGGATAGAAATTGGTACTTTAGGATCCGTTTCTACATCGTCGGCAAAGTATCAAAAAGTATCAATATCGGTATTGAAGGGACAGAAATTTTGATAATTTAGGATCCTTCGCCGACGTCGTGGGTTAAAATGATAATTAGAGCTGGGACAATTTCGCGTTTTTTCGCCACAAATTTCTCGTAAAAAAGTCCATGAAATTTTCGGGATGAATTTATCATTTGTTTTTGCTTTATTTTTATATTTAATATTCATATTTACCACTTCAACCATTTTCTCTTAATTTTGTCTATAATAATAATTAATATAATTATATCGCGCAAATTATTTTCGCTTTTTATTTATTTACTTTACGGTTTTTTTTTTACTTTTCAAAGCTTTTCCGGGTAAAAAATGTATTGAAAATCGTTTGAAAAAAATGGTTTTCTGACTAAAAACTGACATTTCTGGGCATTAAAATTTAAAAATCGTAATTTTCACTCTATTTCGACCATAATTTTTATTATTTCGCGCTTTTTCGCATTTGTATCCCCTTTTTTCGCGCATTTTTCTATTTTCAATTTTCTTTTGTATAATGTTTAGATGTCCATTCTAAAATAATTTACTCATGGCTAAAGCTGGAAATACTTCATTTCGCTGTCTTTTTCTCGCGTTTTCCGCAATTTTTCAGCTCTGATAAGTTAAACAATTCCCAGCCCTATGATAATAGTGTACCCCTTAATTAAAAAATCCGTCATTTCATGAAATATAAATTTAAATGTGAAAAATAAAATAAATTTTATTGCTTTTTCGAAGGCGTTTTTTGCATTTTTAATTGAAAACAAAATGCGCGAAAAAAAGCGGGAATAATAATAATGTTGTATATAAAGGAAATTTTATTTATTTTCTCTTTTGGCTCAGTCGTCATAAAATAATAGAATTATTATGGGATTTTTATTTTTAACAATGATTTTGGTAATTTATTTAATAATAATTTTTAATTTTAGATTAATAAATTTAATTACATTGCGCGAATGGAAATAATATTAATAACACGTTTCAATCTAAACAGAAATAATTTACGAATTTAAACGTCCACATTGATAATTAGAAGTAAAAAAAATAATTTTACTTAATTTAGTAATAATTAACAGGAGATATTCATGACGAAAAATAATTTTTGATTTTATAATAATATTTTGTAATAATAATAATTAATTATTACTAAACAGGAAGCAAATTATATTATAAAAGAATCCGACTTTCTTTCCACATAGTGAAAGATTCCGATGACAACAATTAGATTTAGAAACTATATGGACGACAAAATTATTTAATTTTAAATACATTTTTAATAATTTAAATATAATATTCATATATAAATAATTATGTTTCATGGTAATAGTATAAGAAGTACAAAAGTTAATATTTTTTTCAGCGCTTAGATCTCTTCAGGTTAATATGCGGCGGAGGACTGCTCGACGTATGAATTTGAGTTCCGGACAGAATTGTGCTTTGCTGGGTGTGGAACAGCGCTGTGAAAAGGGGAAGACAATATAAATATATTTATAATTAAATTACAATTTAATTAAATAATAATTTTTTTTAATTTCAAATTATTAAAAAAAAATATAAATTACAATAAATACAGTAAATTAACAAATATAAAAATCAATGCAAAGGGAAAGAGAGAGAGGCAAACGATGGAAATAAAAATAAAAAACGGCAGAGAGACAGATTAAAAAAACTGGTTTTTTCAACATTTTTCAACTTCCAACACTCTACGAAGGACGAGAATTTTGAATAATTTTTATTTACGACCCAAAGAATTTTCAAGCATTTCAACAACAATACTTATAATTATACGTAGGATATTCTAAAATTATTACACAGAAAGTTCGTCGTCATGAACAATATAAAATTTAATTGAGCTAAGTAAATTGCAATTTAGGTATTTTTGAAGAAATTTGCAATATTATTTAGTAGGTTTTTATTTGTAAAAAACTGGAAGCTCACCGTGTGACGGGTAGAATAAGGAGTCGGAGCTTTTGTTTGAAGACATCATAGAGCGCCCCGCGCCGCGCATCGGCGTTGAAGTTAAAGCGGATCCTGGTCCTGTGGAAGTTTTCCCCGGAGTTACGTTCTGAGTTGAATTGATTGAGCCGATTTTAGGGGGCTCCACAATTTCTGTGGGAAAATCAAAATCATTTTCTTAGAATAAAATAATTTTTGCAAAGAATAAAATAATTTTTGTAAAGAATAAAATAATTTTTGTAAAGAATAAAATAATAATTTTCATAAAATAATCAAAAATGTGTAAATAAATAGAATTTTATAATTTAACAAAAAATTAGATCGGCTAAATAGGTAGAGAAATTGGACTCACTATGCGGAAATAGAACATTAACATCTGAAAATCTATTCTCATCCTTATTAGCCAGTACTTTGGCAAAGGCAATGCTATGTTTGGATCCGGAAGTCACGTTTAAATCCGTCGCTTCACCCAGTAAATATCTCTGTAAATTCCGGTGAGTCTCCACGGTCCGAACGACGTCCTCGTGCAAAACCTGGACTTTGGCCGCCAGAGCAATGATCGAGTTTCGGGTGATGTTGCAAGCATCGAGAAGCTCTGAAAGAAGAACAAAATGTTGAAAGTAATTTTACAATAATTTATTATTAATTTATTATTTATTTTTTTATTTAAAATTTTATTTTATTAAATTAATACGAACATAAACACAAAAATAAACACAACAATAAATACAAAAATAAATACACAAATAAATACAAAAATAAATACAAAAATAAATACAAAAATAGATACAAAAATAA
>JAQGAK010004896.1:0-11196 GCA_034696945.1 Lipothrix lubbocki
ATATAGGTACTATAATGTTATAATGTCAGTATATAAATAATTTAAGTTAATTCGAGTTTTTCTGTATATTTAAGCCTGTTTCTTTATAACAGCGTACCCTTATAAGAGCGCAAATCTTAGTCTTTATAGTGTGCTCGTATAGAGAGAGTCGACTGTAGAAAGATAACCAAACCAATAAATTCTCGTTTCCCTTCGGCGGACAGATCGCAAAAACGCACAGCTAGGACAATGTGGAAGGACATTTTAATTAGAGTGAAAAACAGCGTTTGTGTAATTGCTGCAACAAATGCGGCGCTGCAGTATTTAACTGTTATTTTGAAGGCTGAATTAGATTCGTCGGAGGCTACAATATCTTATATTTTCTCATTCTTCTCCCTTGTAAATGGAAAGTAGCCAGCAAAGCGTAATGAATATAAAAAAAGGATGAGCTATTTGGAATAGCACTGGACTTTTCGGAGGACATTCGATCATTTTTATAATTTATTTTATTTTTGTCGATATTTTTATGCTTTTATTTTGCTTGCTATATCGATGCTAGTTGTTTATCAAAAATTATTTACCAAACGTTATTGGCTGATTTATAATAATGCTGTAATTTTGCCCACAAGGGTGAAAACTGTTACAATGTACTCGTAATAATTAAAAACAAAACCCAACGTGAATATTTTAGGTTTGCTTGTACAAATGTTGACGCTTGATCGTGTGAAACTTCAACATTCTCTACTTTTTAAAAGCATTTAATTAGACACGGTGTTTAAGTAGCCGCAATTTACAAAACTGGAAACGCATATTCGAATTATTCATATTGTCACAATTTTTTGCTTATTACAATTATTATATACACGTATGTACGTCCTTGATTTTTGCGCGTCAGTTATAAAAACACATGCAGTACCATGGCAAGAATCGCAATTTTTGACAATAGCGCTGTGAAAATTAGAATAATTGCTTGAAATGTGCAGCCAAACCTATTGTACGAAACTAAGCACGTGGAGAAGTTATTAACGTATGTATGTGTGTACTTTTACCTTTCAGAAGCGTGCAATAAATCGTAATATGATAAGTAATTATTTAATACTATATTACCCTTATGTTTGTATTCTGCTTATTAAATTTACAAAGTTCAATTAAAATTTGCTGTAGCTAGAAATATATTCAAAAATTTACCTGAAGGCTAAATCAAGACAATAATTATTAAAATTGATATTATATAGACAATAATGTATTCTCAAAAATCCGAATCATTTCACGAACAAATAACTAAATAGGGACGCACGTTTAACTATTTCCTTCTTGTTCTAGACCTCACTTCTTCCATTTGTTTAATTTCCAAGATCAATTTAAAAATCTGGTGGCGCCAACTCACATAATTTATTTCAAATGTTTTATTACGGACATTTTAACTTGTTCCTAATGTGAGTAACCGTAACTCAATACAATACAAATAATTAAATTTAGAGTTTAATTTGATGAAAGGAGAAACGGAATTTTTATATTTTGATAATCCCTTTAAATCTTGAGCATATATTTAATCCGTGCTGTTACCATCTCCAAATTAAATTATTTCACTCATTTGTCATGTCCCCTAGTTTGTAACCAAACTAATAAATAATATTGCTGGATCGTCGCTGATGATGAGGCAGATATACATACATGATTACAAGTCGATTGTTTATATTTCAATAATTATATGCACCTTTTAAGTGTATTTTAACAATACCATCAATTTTTCGGAAAAACTAAAATTGTGGGGTTTTCATAAATTTTATTTTCCATAAAATTCGATGGAAAATTTTTCCATTAATTCCATCGGCAGAACCAGTTGCCTTAAAACTATAAGGATATGATTACAGGTTTATCTATAATACACTACAATATACCTTATATAATGTTGCTTATTTTTCTTCTATGCTTAAAATGCCACAACCAAAAAATGTTCAAAAATGTACAATAAAAAGTTTGGATTTCTTTACTCGCCATATAATTACAGGCACTACTGTATCCAAAAATTAATAAAATTTAAACGTGCTGCATATAGCTTTATAGATTTAAAATTCAAACTATTGTAAACGAGACAACCAGACTTCTACAATTCACAAACATTCGCCCCGTAAAAATGTTATCAAATATATATGTATAACACTATTTTTTATGCACCTACACAGTGAACTCTCTGTTCACGAGACTACGTGACCACTTGAAATCACCACAAATATTATTTCCAAACAGTAGTGCTTCGTCAGGGGAAGACCTCGTGTACATATAACTAATGTAGGCATGAATAATATTTCCGGGAAAAAATCTCATATAGTGAGACTTGGTTGTAATAGGGGCTCTTATATACATATATCTGACATAAAGGTCTAATTTACTGCAGATTGGAGTTAATATCTTCACGTTTTAATAGAATAAACTCAAATGGCTTGGGAAACAATCCAATTCCAAAATTTGGCTCAAGCGACGGAGGTTTGGCGCATGATCGGAGATTAAATTGTTGAAGTAAGCTCGTAGTAAATAGAAACAGTTGGTCTCTAGCCAAGCTCTCACCTAAGCAGGACCGTTTTCCAGACGCAAAGGGTAGAAAATTTCGTGTCTTGACGAACATCCCATCGTCGTTGATAAAACGTTCTGGGCGGAAGTTATCCGGATCCCCCCACAACATTTTGTCGTGGTTGCTGGAATAAAAGTAACAAAATATGAGGGTGTCTTTTGGAATTTTGTAGCCATGAAATTCTACATCCTCAGTTGCACTGTGAGGAATTCCTAGAGCTGTTTGGGACGAGTGTCTCAGAACTTCGCCTATGACTGCTTCTGTGTATTTCATTGCTGGCCGATCTGCCAAACATGGTTGCCTGTCGTATCCAACTACGTTGTCTATTTCATTCTGAAGTTTTGCCTGCACGTCTTGATACACAATCATATATGAAAATATCCACCGTATTGTGCTTACGGATGCAGCAAAGTTTGCCAGCACAAATTCAGAAAATGGCGGTAGTCCGTATTTCAATGCTCTGGACAAAAATTCTGGCGAATTTAATTTTTTCAATTCATCCATGAATCCGTCAAAAACGTCCTTAGGTTGATTTCGGACGTTGTTATTACGGTGCTCTTCAATTAAGGGTTTCAGAAACCGATCCAGTTCATTAAATCTGTAACTTGTAGTTTCTTGTAAATCTTTCAGGAACTATTTTTTTCAGCCATGGTAAGAACAGCGTTACTTCGGCTACTAGGTTAATGTCACCAACGCTCCTGGAAATAGTTGCAGGTATAAAATTTGTGTATATAATTGAATAACGCATCTTAATTTGAACAATTTTGTTAAATAAAACAAATATCCAATTTTTTAACAATTTATTCTAGTTTAGTTGATATTTATTCCATTCTGGAGACAATTCAATTCAAATCAAAACTATTTCAATCAAATTCAAGTTTTAACTCAGTGCGATTTTTTTTTAAATATTTTTGCCATTTTTAAAAAGAAAATAGAATTTTAAAAACAAACGCACGACAGTGTTTTCAATTTAGGCATTCTATAATAGAATGACTTTTACCCAGATCGTAATTTATTCGTCCTGATGTGAATTGCAATTGTGGAGTAATTTTGCAGCATTTTAGCGGTCATACGAATAACTCAATTGTAGTTTTCAATTCAATTCGATTGGGCTTCAAACCAATTCCATGCATTTTAATTCAACGTTTTGAAATTGTAAATAACCAATTAAATAAAATCAAAACATTTAAGCTCTAAGGTTACTTGAACTTATAATGATAAAACGATCCATGTGCATTTTAATAACTTGTGTAACAAAAACTTGCGGGAGACCCGCTTATATCTCTACCGTTTAAGCGCGTAGCGTTACGCAGCCGAAATACCTTAGTTGAATTTTAGTTATTTTTTTTAGTTATTAAATATATTTAATCTATTAAAATATATAAACCATATCTTACGCTGTGATTTTGCGTGCCAAGTTCTTAGCATGCTCATCTTTCAAGTCCATAGTTTTGTTAAACAAAATGCTGAATATTGTGTTTACAACCCCGATATTAAATTCTATACCAAGCACATTAGGTTTATTTAGATCCATCCTTAGTGTTCCCAGTAACTTATTTATTTCCCGCTGCATCAGCGTTTCTTTCATATTTGTCCCTTGTCCAAATACACGAACCGCATTAAAAAAACAATTCCGAATCTCGACGCCATTCAGACCGTGGTTTGCATGCACCCCTGCAAATACATGCTTTATAAGATCGAATTTTTATAATTGCTAAAGCTCGCGAATAAATTAGTAAAGGTTGTCTCATAATAAACCGCGTGAAACCAATTAAAGAATGGATTACTTATATGTATAATATCGTAAATATTACTGTCAAAAATACCATTAGGAGGAAAGTACGCAAATTTGGCAGGTCCCATAAGTGTGGATGTATTCATTGCTTCACGCATCATCTTGGGGTCTTGAATAACCACAGCCCTAAAGTTTAAAATTTCTCAATACAATTATTTCCAATAAAGTCACGGCAAATATTTATATTATGTGTACCTGTGACTTCCTAGCCAACATCCCAAAATTGCACCATAACAGTCTCTCCATCGCATGAGTGTCTTGTGGCATTCCTTTCCAAGAAAGGGCAAACAACCGAAGAGAGGAATCCGCACGGGTCCTAGTATGTATATATGTACATGTATTTATGAGTGTACATAACAGGAAAACATAAACTAATTTATTTAATGTTTATGAAAATACAATTTACAAGTATATACTGCAATTGTGTACAGCTACACTAAAGTCTCGCTATAAGAGAAGGCTATAAATCACCAAAATCTGTCTCTTTTATAGAAATTCTCTTATATAGAGAGCTTCTAATTATAACCATGTACGACATGTGGGCCCAGAAGAACTCTTACAGAGAGAGTTCTCTTATACATATGGCGCTGTCTTATAGCGATAGTTATGTGTACATAATTATCAACTTATCAAACGTTTTTCTAGCTACGATCGGGCAAGTATAAATACAAATCTTCAAATTCTAACAACACCAAACTCTTGCTATAGAAGATATCTACACTGGAACCGCGCTATAAAAGAACGCTATAAATCACCAAAATCTGGCTCTTATATAGAAATTCTCTTATAAAGAGAGCTCGTATAAATATAACCATGTATGACATGCGAGCCCACAAGATCTCTTATAGAGAGAATTCTCTTATATGGAGGCCCCTTATAACGAGGTTCCACTGTATATAGGAGAACTCTCTCTGAAAAGATCTTTTGGGCCCACATATGATACATAGTAATATGCATACTAGCTCGCTATCAGAGAATTCCTATATAACAAACTGATTTTGATGATTTATAGCGTTTTCTTATATCAAGAGTTGAGTTGAGTGTATTTTATTTGATAATACTAATAGATAAGGCCAAGCAAATATATACATGAAGTTTAAATAGTTTACAAACGAAGATCAAATTTTCTATTGGGCACCTGAATATGAAAATGTTCATTGTTAGATTCAATCGATTTAGAAAATATAAAATTCTTTAAAATGATAGGACAAACTACCGCTAAATATAATGCGTCATTGCTATTAAATGAATAAAGAAAAATATAAACTATAATGTGAAATTTTACCTGGTGGGAAGTGTTTTGGCTTCTTCGCGGACCATTTAAATAATAGGATCAAGCAAACTATCGCTGCAATAGCCGTGGTTACCATGGTCTTCAAAGTACGAGGTATTTATCTGTAGGTGTTGGGTTTCCAAGCTTTTATCTGACAGTGGCGATCAGGAATGTATAACTAAATGAGTAGAATTATAAAATCTTTATGACAGTGACCGCAAGTCAAGCAGGACTTTATAACCTGCAGAAATTATGTGAAATAACGTTCAAAATATGGCCATTGGGAATGTTTTGCCTACCACAAAAATAATTTGAAATTATCTTTCCTGTTGTTGTTTTTTATTTAGGTATAAGGATATTGAAGATGTAAATTGCAGGAAATTTATTATTATTAATTATTTAATGGAAAAAAACAAGAAACTGAGCAGAAAAATTTATAAATAAATTATTATTGCAGTGATGGAATAGATTAAGGAAAATAAAATGCATACATGCATTTGGCGTTTCTAGATTGACAATTGTGCAGATATGAATGTTATTGATCCCAGCATAGAACAATTAAAAATGGGATATTTAGAACGGCGTTATCCAGGGTAATTATTTAGAAAAAACACATTTATGTAGATAACAAGTTCATTGCAGAATATCAAATACGATTTACTTACATATACTGAGCAGTTTCCATTTGGTATCAGTGAGGTGCATATGGGGAACAATAAACATAAATGACCCCAACAAAACAATCGTAATCAATAACCTCTAAAGGCGTTGAACTTACAATATTATGAAACACACAATTAAAATAGCACGGGTATGTATACGCTAAGAATACAAAGCAGTTGGATCCGTCGATGCAAGGACAAAATGATAAGAACAGGAACAAAACGTGTTTATTTTTACCAATAAAAGCAAAATACTTGTATTCAAAGTTATACCAGAAAAGTAAGTAACGTGGGAAAAAATATGGATAAACAACGTTCATGCGATTTCATTAGAAACAATTCCCACAATGCCTACAGATGATATGTAGTGATAGCTATTGTTGTTTAATTATTATTGTCAATTGATCATTTTACATATATGTACAGTACTGAAAGTTGGCAAAACGCAAATGATCTCAGAAAATACCTTATAGCCTATTAAACTACACGCTACATTTTACTGTTGGGAAAATAAGAATAATTTCTATCTCTTAAACTAGACCAAACTATAATAAATACAACTATTCAGCAATTTATGCAAAGTCAAGTCCACAAGCATCTCCAAATGTTTTGAAACGTGTAAAATGGCTGAACGTTAATTAAATTTTCTAACATTATCAAAAATAGCTTTTTTATAAGCTAAAAGCGGGATTTATAGGAAGTTGTGGGCCAAAGGATAACATGAAAATTCAATTTTCATTTTATTGTTTTGTGAGTGCAAGTTGTTGTATCTATCATCGTCGTTTCCAACGTTTTTGAAATATCTAAAATCCGTCGTTCGTTGTATTTTTGTTTAATTTTTTCAGGCAGAGCAACAGCAAAAATATAATACATAACACTGAATTTTGTAGTCATATTATTCCAATGCTTTGTGAATAAGAAAACATTACATTTTTCATGGATGTGTTTTCAAAGTTTTACATATTTAACGGCAATACCTTTGCTTTAGTGCCAATATTGAAATTTAGTATAATAATATTTATGCAAAATTATTTAGGTGTTTTAAATTTATTTGGCAATTTCGCTTGCACTTTTCTATTGAAGTTGAAAAAAGTTTGACTTGTGAAACCGTTTAAAATTTCAATTCTTACACATAATTAGGTTAACGACAATTACTCTGGATAGGAAATAGAGTTGACTCTCCCTATAAGAGCACACTATAAAGACTAAGATTTGCGCTGTTATAAGGGTACGCTCTTATAGGAAATTAGGTCTAAATATACATGAAAATTAAAATTAAATTAATTGCTGTATACGCCAGAATACCTGCAATGTAGTACATATGTACATCTGTTTATAAATCTAAGATATGTCCACATTCACCCCGAAAATATATTTACAAAATTTATTCAGTTCCTATAGGAAGCCAGTGTTGGTAATGTACTGCTTAAATATTTTTTAAGCACGAAGACATTAATATTATTTAGTAATTACAGCTGTTAGTTTATTTAGTGCATATATTTCAGATATATTTATGAGTTATTTTAAGTTTTTTTATTTACTTTAATTTTTATTATTATTTTTTTTATTTACTTTAATTTTTATTATTATTTTTATTTATTTATTTTAGTTTCTTTCAGTAATTACTTTTTTATTTAAGTTTTTTTCATTATTTATTTTTTCATCTATTTTAGTTTTTTTCATTATTTATTTTTTCATCTAATTTAGTTTTTTTCATTATTTATTTACTGAATTATTAAAAATATTTAATTCCTCAATAATTTTTTGCAGTAGCAAATCAAGCCTTTCTAAAAACATTCTCAATGGAATTATTAATTTTTAAAACCGCACATTTTTAAAATTCGTCCTAATTCTAAAATTTGCATGCAGGAATAATTCACGGGCTAAATCTTAATTTTCATGTTTTTAAAATTAGCAATTAAATTTCTATTAAACTAATATTTAACTTGACTGACTTAAAACTAGATTAGTAGTATTCAATCATTAAACTATTTAATTGCTTGTTTTAAATAAAATTTAAAATAAATATTAAATAAGGGAATTATTTGTACTGATCGTTTAAATTTTAAAAATAATAAGTAAAAGAATGACTTTCACACAGTCGTTAAAAATAAAAAGTGATACTTTTAATACAAATGCGCAAGACGGCAAATAGTTTAAGTTTAAGGAGTGACAACAGTCATACGCTAACGTTACGAAGAGCAAAATGCTCTAATAGGGAAAGGCGCAGGCCTCAGCAGCAGGAAAATACGCGCTGTTGTAGTGGAAATGCTAGTGTAGGGAATGCTTTTATAGGGAACACAATTAACATTGCAATATTCAGGGGAGGACTGAACGGCGCTCTTATCGGGAGAATGCTGTTATATAGGGAGGCCTCTTATAGAGAGAGTCCACTGTATATTTGGATATAGGATTGTAGCCTTACTTATTTAAACCAACTTAATGCACCAAACAAAGAGGTACAAATTCCAATACGAATTTACTAAAATAATTTACGTGTCTTCAAATACTTCAATTGATACAGTAAATTTTCCGTTAGAAATATACTTCATATCTGCCCTGGCGTGAAGATTGCCGTCGTTGACGTTCAGCATCAGTTTCTGGGTAGCATTGTTGACCTTTTGCAAAGAGTTTTACGCAGAATTATTTATAGCTGATAAGACTAACAAGACACATTGGAAATTGAACGTACCCAACTATTTGTTGTAGCAAAGGCTGCTGCATTAGTTGACACATTTTTTGCAGGTGTTGCCCGGGAGAGAAGTTGAGGGTTCTCAAAATTCCTCACAAACGCAATTGCAAGCCACCTTTCGGTATCTTTGGACGCAAAATAAGCGTGAAGTGCAAAATCTGTACCGCCAATGCGATACAGAAACGAGCATTCTGGATGATAACTATGTATAGAAGCGCAAAATGTCAATAACTCAATTTGCATAGATTTAAAACTTGTTGAAATTAGAATATTGTGATAAAATACCTTCCAGAATTTTGAAACGTATACACTTCATTCGTCCTCGCTATAATAACTGCAGGTGCGGAGAGAACAGCGACAGTGCCAACTAGGTTAAGTTTGTAGCCGGATAGGGAAACTTTTAAGTGGTTCTCTAAATTCCAATTTTAAAGTAAGTATTGTGATTTTATATTTAAATAGATGAATGCGATCAGTTTTAAACAATTGTTTTTACTAATCTGGACGGCGACTGTCTTTCCTCCCACGATACTTTTCGAAATTTCCTCCAGCGTTTTCCCGCCAAAGGATACTCCTTTAATTGGCTCAGACATTGGCAGAAGGACATGAACTAGCACATCGGTTTGTAATTGTTGTAATTTGGTACCTATAAGAACGTAAAAAATCGAAATTAAACTAATCTGGACTTTCTTTCATTTTCTTCAAACGTACAATTCTTCATGAATTTACGACAAATGCTGATTCGATTACCAAAATCCCTTTCCAATTCGAAGTTCACTTTTTGCTGAGCTTCCAGGTGTGAGACTTTTCTAATCAATTTGCGAACACCAGTATTGCTAAAGTTGAACAAATTCAAAATTCCCGCAAATCCAGCTCGGTAGTCGTTCCTCAGTCCCGTAACCAACACATTGTCGTATTCTTGATGAATTTGTATAAACAGGAAAATCGTTACGTTTCCATATTTTATTCGTGATTAAAAGTTATTTTTATCGATATTAAATAATTATACCTTTAGAAGAATCAATTTCCGTCAGAGAATTTGCAGCTGTTGAATTCTGCGTGATTACAATTGAATGAAGTGCCAAAATTATAATAACAATCGTGGAAATAAATGACTGTTTTTCCATTTTTTCAATATTTTAAATTTAATTACTTAATTCGATTGTCTAGAAAAGATTAGCTAAACCAATTGAAAAGAAAAAAAATTATTTAATAAAATTATTAAATTTTTTTGAAATATTTTTTTGACATAAATCGGAATTTTGCTCAAATAATTGACTTGCAATATTCTGGTTCAAAATTTATTGACGCAAATAGTATTTCCTTCCACAAATCGAAACTGAAGCTGGAAAGAACTGACTTCATCATTTTATTCTCCCGATCGCCAATCCGTAATTCATGGAAATATTATGACACCCGGAAATTGGACTTTTTAAGACTAAACAATCATTCCACATCCGCAGTAAAAATATACTTTTGGCTATAGCAAAATTAATTAGAAGTTTTATATAATTTAACGCAATGCATGACGTACATAATCAACTTTCTTACCCGCAATTCTATGGAACTTTGGATATTGCGTTCTTTATGTTTGCAAATTCGTGGCTCGATTTCATAGCAGACGTTCAATCAAACGGAAATTTGCAGTGGTGAACTATAATTAATTGAGTCTTACTTAGCAAGAAATATAAATAATCAGTGTCAACTTAACAAGAAATGAATGGGCAAGTTGTGGTATAGTGAAAAACAAATAATTCTAACCTAGCTGAAGTAAGGAATTTGATTTGTGGTTATACGTACAGTCGACTCTCTCTATAAGAGCACACTATAAGGACCATGATTTGCGCTCTTATAAGGGAACGCTGTTATAGGGAATTAGGCTTAAATATACAACAAAAGTCGAATTAATTAACTTCTATACATAATGACATAATTACATTATAGCAGACGTATTTAAAAGCCAAAAACATACTCTAATTCACGGATTTAATGTTTGTAAAACTCAAATCAATTATTATGTGAAGTCAACATTGGTTATGAAATAGCTAATTTATTTACCATTTTTCCTAACAAGACATGATTATTTTAATACTAAATAACTTTGTGCATATCTTTATCTTCTATTAACCTCAAAATTTATTTTATTTATTATTAAAAAAAATTATTACGTTACTTTTCAATACTCTATAGTTATTTTATTACGTTTAGTTTAATTCAATTTGCTAC